>JAQZBX010052011.1:0-19235 GCA_029593785.1 Cabassous unicinctus | reverse complement strand
CTTTTCCTCTTGCCTTTTACTATAAGCTGCAAGGAGAACACTGGTGTTACCTTCCAAACATAGCCAGAAATCTCTTCAGCTAAATATCCAATTTCATTGCTTAGAGTTCCACTTTCATTCCAAATATTAGGATGCCATTTCACCAAGTTTTCAGCCACTTTAAAACAAGAAATGTCTTCCCTCCAGGTTCAAATAACATATTCACCCTTTCCTTCTAAATCTTCATTTGAGGTACATTTAATGTCCATATTTCTACTGACAGTCTCTGAAAAACAATCTAGGAATTTTCTTTCAACTCATAAAACTTAGTCTTTACCCATTCACCAATTTGGGAGCTACTTCCACATTTTTATGTATTTATAATAGCAGCATCCCAATTTCCAATATCATAAACTCAACTTGTTTCATAGGTGCTATGACAATTACTGGAAAATATATAACAAGAATTTAATGGTTCATGGTTTCTGAGGTTGTGCTTGCTTTCTCCCAGGGTCTTTAGCTTTCCTACTGACTGGCAAACCTTGAGTTCCTTGGCTTTCTTATCTCATTATAACATGCTTTCCTTTCTCTTTCAGGTTCTGTTGAATTACAGTTTATCCTCCTTGTGATTTTCAGTTCATGAAGTCTTCAGCAAGAGGTTTAAGTCCCAGTCTAATTCCAGTGGGTCACCCCACAACTAAATATAGCATCTTGAAAATTTCTATTTACAAAGGGATCATACCCACAGGAATGAATAAAAATTAAGAACATGCCCCTACTGTGTGGGGCACATAATTTGATCTACCAAAGGATGAAGTTTTATGTTTGTCTAGCTACGAAGAAGACAGTTTGATGTTTGCTGTAGGTATAAGTAATTAGATGCTAGCATTTCCTCTAGTTTCCTTGGGTTTAGCTTCTCTATTTAATTGGGTTTTCCTAGATACTTCTTAAACAAGGTCATCACCTTACAGCACTTCCTGTTGTAATCCACTTTTATTATATAGGAGCTTTATTGATGCCCTTGTGAGCAGTTGGGGCAGAGGAAGCATTCTATAATCCTACAAAAGGGTCTCTGTCTTTTAATTAACTTGTGTCATGAGAGGTGATCTTCACAAATATTTCTCAACTTTGTAAACCCCCATGCCATGGTGAGACCAGAAAGGTAGAGAGATTTGGAGCTGCTTGTTTCCATTCTCACACACCAAAATCTAGAGTGGGCTTGAGTTTGATATTTCCATTCCCTCTCATGATAAGGTAGAGGTGGCTGCATTTTAGTATTTCACTTCCCCCGTGTCACTTAGGCTCTAATAAAACCATAGTCAGTGAATATTGGTAAAACTGTTTCTTTAAATGGCATCCTTTTTCAGGGAGAACCAATCATTCTAAGCATATTTCAAAATGGTTACATTTTCCCTCTCCATATGGAATTATAAAGGGTGATTTTCCCCACTCTTCACAATGGGAAACTGATATGGCACTTGGAGATAAAGCTTAAGAAATCATGGTTCTTCCCCACTAAAACTGGGTATCAGGAAGACTATCTTTTCAAGGTTGTCCACAGTGAGCATCCATGGATAGGTCAACTAGAATTCAAACATTCCTGCTAGTACTGGCTCCAGGAGAAGCCATTCTATTTCTGCACATTCCTCAGGTTAGCATTGATTCACATTAACTGTTTGTAAAGCAACAGTTGCAGGTAAGTTGTTTGTCCTGTGACTTCAATTCTTCGATAAATCTAAGAAAAGTTTTGTTTGTCAGATTGTTCAATATTTTTCTTGTTTGTTGGAATGGAAATAATGAATTGCAAGATTCTTACATGCCTACCCAGAAACTGGAAATCTGAAAGAGTATTCTGTTTCCTAATACTTAAAAAATATCCAAAAGTTGAATTTTTACTGATTCCATGATTCTTCATCAAATTCTTTTTACTCACAGTATATTAACATGAAGTTACTAAATGAACAAGTGGACAGAAAGGACAAATTCTTTGTGATAAACATTTTAACAGATGAAAAATGTCAAAATTCTAAAATTTATTTTTAAAAATTCTGTAAAATTTCTCTAAAGAGGAGTACTAAATTTAACAATATAGTTACATGTATTAGATATAATTAATTGAGAGATATAGTTAAAAATGAAGGCCACACAGCCAAGGTGTACCTTGATTGATAGCCTTTCATGAAACAAATAAAAATGATTAGAAAGTGTGTTTTAAAGATGATTTTGTTGAGAAAAGAAGAATTTTGGATTTGTTTGATTATGTTCTTTTAAAATAATGCCACATACCTTTAATAAGAAATAATTCCTTTAATATTTTTAGATTGCCAGTTATGTAAGACTTCAAGGTAGTACTGTGTTTTATTAACCATTGCTTCCAGAACTTATAACAAAATATATTAAAGATTTCACAAACTCAGAAAAAAAGAAAGCATATATGTCAACCTTAATGCTAGAGAGGAAAGATGGCAAAACATATGCAAATAAATTTACAATAAGAATACATAATCTAAATGGAACTAAATGCTTTTTAGAGAGAGAGAGATCATAAATCAAAGAAATGTTGCAGTTATATTTTCATACATGAAATGATTCTGGAAAGTCATTATTCATTATTACATGTTTAAGATAGTATATATTTGTAGCTAATCACTCTTAAACAGGACTGAATTTTTTTGAGTGTTCACCTAACATTGGAAGTTAAATACATCTCTCCTTGAGATTTAATATTTTCTTCTTTCTAATGAAATCCAAAGAGAATATCTAGGTCACAGTCTTTAAAATTATATACATTTTTTGCCTTGGATAATATCTATTTCTTAGAACTAGTCCCAAAATGCATTTTCTATTGTTTACCCTATATATTTGAAGATAAATGATATGACCATCTTCTACAATTCTTATGAAAATGTATCCAGATGTTTTATATTGTGAAGTAGCAGAAAAAGTAAATACAATCTATGCATGTCAGCAAAAAGTTAAAAAAATCTTAACTGTAAAAATTAATATTATTCCTCACTCATAAATAATAACAGAGTTCACAAAGACATTTTTAAAATATGGAAATAAGCATTAAAGAAGTTAATCTTCATTGATAAAATGCAAATTGAAATATATATTTTAATCTACACTACTATAAAATGTTAATAAACCAAGGGGAAAATGAAAATCCTCATAAATTGCTGGTTGAATAAAATGCATAAAAATGTTTGTCCTTTGAAGATGTTGTAGATATTGTCTTAGTTTCCCAAGGAAAACTAACTTTGTTAGTTTCCTAATAAAGTGCCACAATCTTGGTTGCCTAATATCATAAAAATGTATTTGTTAGCTTAATTCACAATTCTGAACGCATATCAGTGTGTTGGCAAGTCAACCCATCTTAGGGGTTCTGACAGTGGCAATTCATGACACAACTCACTCTCTGCTAAATACATGGCTTCTCTCTTTCTTTCTCTCTCTGTCTCTATCATTCTCTCTCTTTTATCTCCATATTAACTCACATTATTATGGATGCCAATCATATTACCAAATCTTTCCAGTTAGCCTTAATTATTACTAATGTGATCATCAAGATCCTAGTTCTATATAGAATTATGTTCATGACACTGGAATTTTAGAATTGAACATATCTTAAGGGAAAAATTCAATCCATAACTGATATCAAACTTAGATTCATGTATATGTTAGTACTTAGCAGTTAAACATCATAAATTATTCCTCAAGAAATAATGAAGCTATTATTATAAAAGTCATGATAAACTAGTGTTATTTCTGGCTAATAATAGACATGTACAAAATGGACCTTTGAAGAGTGTAGCAAATGGATGGAAGTCTCTACTGTTTGAGGAACATGGTATTCTCATCTCCTTCAAACAGTTCAAAGGTTGGGTGTAAGTGTATTTTTGCAAGATCTAGGAATTTCTCTCAGCAATGTATATTTCTATGTGACAAATCCAATATAAAATATTAGTTCAATGGATTTTCAAACAATTTGAATCACTGGCCAAAGTGTAACATAAGTTGAATCATTCCCTTGGAAGAGAAATTTAGAACTCACTGATGTGCAAAAAAATTAAAATATAAACATGGCAGGAAAGGGGACTGTTCATTCTGATTCGAATATATGACCATTCCCACCTCAGTAATTTTGGATAGGCAGATAGATTATATGATTGGCTGGTCTTAGATAAAATATTTATGTGCTTCACTATAATTTAGGATTCAGTTATTGACAAGTTTGCCAAAATTCATATGATGGAAAGGAAAAAGAGGCAGTTTCTGAATATACAGAGGTATAGTTAGCAGAGATACAGTGATAAGGGTCAAATGTTCAAATTTACCCAATTAGACCATTTCAAAACATTTAAGTAGAGAAAACACATATCCTGTAAAGTGGGAAAAATTAGCCTATCTTATATAGTTTTTATAATTTGGGCTATCCCTACTTGAATTATAAATAAAATAAAAATATTGGCTATCTGGTAAATGTAAGAAATAATTATATAAGCTGAAGAAATAAGGGTATAAATAATGCAAAGAAATATTTTTTTTACAGTCCAGCTTTTTTATACATAGTTCAATTTATTTTAGCTCATATTCATGAAATATCTTCTCCAATCACAGTTATGTATTGAAAGAGCATTGCTACAAAAATTCCCACTGGGCCAGTTATTAATGCAATTATTAAACCATAGGATGTGTTTGTTAAAACAAAAGCAGAGATAAGGATTAGGAAATATTAGAAAAATATTATAAGACTTAAATTTTGAAAGACATTATTGTTAAGCAGCATTACTATAATAATATTTTTTGTCTTCTAAGCTAGTTTTATCTGAACAATCAACCTTTTGAAAATGAGGTACAATTTACTGATTAAATACAAGCTACAAAACTAAGAAGATAGAAACATTTAGATGCAGAAATTGCCTACCTTTGAACTGGTTGAAATTGTAATTTGAAAGGAAGAGACTGACTATTGCTAAGAAAAATCAGATTTATGAAACAATGTGGAGTGATGAGACTTTTTATAAGCAAATTTTAAAATGAAATTTACATGAGGTCAGATATATAAAATATGATGGAAAGATAATGGATTAGTGATTTTCTCATTAATAATATAGAAAATATATCATAAAAATATACATAAAAATATTAGGACCAGAATTAATACATGGATAAAAGTTATTATGAAAAGAGTACAAAAGAAGAATATGTAAGAAAATGTTTCAATTACAATAGAACACAATTAGATAAGTAAATATTTATTACAATTCTAGAAAGGTACTTTTCCAATTACAAAATTAATTTAAATTTTAAGTATAAATTTGTATAACTTAAATTTTTTTGTGGACTGTTTTATATACACACAATTGAAATATAGCATAAATACTTATATGCATACCTATGTTTTTGTCTTAAATGTGCATAAAACAAAATTTAATTGTCAAATATATATTAAGAAGAAATAATGATATACATGGACCCACTTTTCAATTCTGAATATTTACCAGGGAAACAATTCCATAGAAAGTGGGAGTGCTACTCATATATACATTTATAAATGCATATGCTTATATACATATATATGCGTATGTATCTATAGATACATATAGGTGTATATATTGATGTATACACACATACATCTGAATACATATGTATGTGTGTGTATATGTATATATACAAATTGTAAAAAGCCTGAACAATGAATGAAATAATATTTAAGTAGAATATTATATTTAATTAGGCTTAAATGCTCAATTGATTAGATAAATACTATTAAGAAATATAAGAATATGTGTTTTTCTAACAATAAGTTAAAAAGCATAATATACCCAAAATAAAATGATGACAACAGAAGAAAAATGTATTTTGGTGGCCACACTCAGATAATATCTTCAGGAATAAATGCTATGTTAAGAATTGCAAAACATAACTTATGAGCAATTTATTACTAGGGATATTTTTATATTATTTAAAATATTATAATAATGTTATTCAAGGAAGAATAAATGTAAACTTAAACATAGTGTCAATATTGCATAAGGAATACATTTTTCCTCTTGTCTAATATCAAAAGATATTTGTTTTCTCTATTGTTTCTTAACACCTGCAAATGTTGGGTGCCTTTTGACAAGCAACATTATGCTTAATAGTTCTGAGAAGCTCAAATGAGTCTCAGCAGGAAGGGGTGATATGATCCATTTTCATCTTACCAAGACTAGGTTAAAGGAATTTGTCTATGAGTTGTCTACAGAAAATGGTAGTTAGGTTGTGGTAGGTTGTCTAAGTGTTATAATAATACAGTTTCGCATATGAGGTCAGTCCTCTTATGTCTTATTCTCAATAGATATCAATGTTTTAAGCAGGTTTACCTTCCCACAACTCTCTAGAGGTTTCCAGCCATGTCTGTGTTTCAAAGAATTTAGATGAAGGGTATAAGCAGGTGAGTGAGGATAGTGTAGAAGACAGATACTATTTCATCCTGGTCAGTGATATGATAGGCTTGGGGAGAATGCACTTGATGAAGGCTGCTCCATTGAATAGTGACACCAAAATTATATAGGAAGAACAGTTTGCCAAACCTTTCTCATACCTAATTTGTATCCTAATCTCAAAACAGAGGAGATTATCTGTCCATGTGAGCCATGATGGAAACTGAAAAAAAAAAAAAACTGGAAAAAAGCCCATTTATCATGAAGAGATGTAGCAGCATAAACAAGTTTCAGGAGAACTTGGATCTCACAAAAGAAATGATACATTTCCTGGGAAGCATAGTAAGTAGGTTCAGAATATAGATTGCATGGACCAAGGAATTGAGCAGGGCATCAAGCCATGTTGCAGACACCATGGAGGCACAGATGGTAGGGCTTATAAGCACTGAATAACAAAGAGTGCAGCATTTAGCCATTTAGTACCTATAAGCCATGACTGCCAGAAGTAGGCCCTCTGCTCCACCGAGGATGGTGAAGAGGATAAGCTGAATTCCATATGTAATAAAATATATAGTATTTTGCCAGACAATTAATCACTTGCTGTTTGGGTGACCAAAGTATAGCTATACAAGAGATCCATGATGGGAAGTTGGTTGAGAAGGAAGTACATAGGCAATAGGCAATAGAGTCAAGAGTCCAACTGTGATATTTAGGTTAATGTGTCAACTCAGCCAGGTAATTGTGCCCAGTTGATTGGTCAAGCAAGCACTGGGATAATTGTAATATAAGGACATTTATGGACATTAGACATCAATGAGTTTATTGCATAGATATCCGATTACACTACTGTGTTTCTCATTTCAGGTTTGTGAAAATTCATTTGCTAGTAAATTTTAGCCCTATCCATGGCATGAGAAAGTTATTGCCTCAGTGTCCCAAGACCTGTTAACTGGAAGTAGGTGTTACAGCTCCATCGAGGTTCTGGGCCCAGCTGGCACATGGACAGCCCAAAGACTCGAGTCTCTGGATGTAGACCTACAAACTCCAGGACCAAATATAGGTTTAAGTAGAAGGGACAGGTGAGCCATGTGCAAGGAAGACATAATTGAGTGCAAATCTGTCACTCTCAGGAGCACAAACTCCAAAGTAGGGTTCACTGGCAAAGCAAGAAACTATGGACCTGGGTGTCTCCAGAGCCCTCAGGAACCCCACTATTTGGGGTGGTATCCACTTTGGAAGTCTATGAGATCTTGCTGAGATGTGCATAAGTTTTACCTCTGGGATGACCTCCCGACTCACTTTGAAGTCTCTTAGCCATATAAACATTTTTGCCTTTACCTTTTCCCCCTTTTATTCAAGATCTTTTTCCAGTTGCATTGCTAGTTGGTGCTTGGTAGCATTCCCTTGGTACCAGGGAGGCTCATCCCTGGGAGTCATGTCACACTCTGAGGGGAAAGTAATGCATTCATATGATGAATTTGGCTTCAAGAGAGGTCACAATTTTATTGTTATTATTTTTATTTTAAAAGATGCTTAGATTACATAAATATTATGCAAAAATTACAGGAATTTCCATGTTCCCCATCTCCCACTCCTCCCATAACATCCCACATAAACATCTTTCATTAGTGTGCCACATCACCTGTAATGGATATACACATCCTGGGGCTTTGCCACTAAGCATGGACCATAGTTCACATTGTAGACCACACTCTCTCCCAAGCCACATTTGAACAAGAAGGAGGCTATCAGGAGGCAACCCTTAGGCACCCCATAACAATAGGCTAAGTTTCAACTTCAAGAGCAAAGACTCATAAGGCTAGTCATCAATATCAAGGGCCCATCAGTGGATCATCCTCCTTCACCAGTCACTGCCCCTGCACTTTGGGAACTGTTGTTCCTCTAGAGAATGTCGTAGAGCTTTCCAGGATGGGAATTCAGTATTCTCTCATTTATTGTGTGAGTCTCCACCCAACATGACAATGCCCCATGAACATTTGAACATTTTTATAAACCTTATATTTATGCTCAGGTGAACCTCCTCCCATGCATCCCCCATCCCTGAAACCCCACACCAATGATCTTCCCCCAACCCATTTGTAACCCTTCTGTGATCCAAAGCTCCTTCAAAGATGAAAGAGCCAAATACAATAGCCAAATACAATTAATAGGAAATTGAAATAATAGTGATAAGTTTAAATATAAGAGATAAAATACATAAAAATTTTAAAAAACTAAAAATAAAAAAAATTAAAAGATTGGGATATTAAAAAATGAAAAATATTAAAAAAATTTTTTGACATTATGCCTTTCATCACTGCAATACCTGTTTTCCTGTCTGTACCACGGCACCTTCCCCCACTCATTCCCCAGTAACTCACTGCTTTTCATTTTGTTTTCGAAGAAGTTTTATATCATATCAAAGTCACACACAGAATACGGGAGACTTTTATATACCCAGCATCCTCCCCTTCTCCTCACCCCCTTATTAATACCTTTTTACATGTGGATGTTAGCTTTGATATAACTGATATACAAATAGTGAAACATAGCTACTAAACATGTTCAATAGTTTATACTGTTGTTTACACTTTAGACTGTACACTTTTACAAATTTTGATATTTACTATGCCCTGTGTCCCTCACTGTGAGATCATGCAGAACAATTCCATTGACCCCTAAATATCCCATGTTTGATCCATTCTATTCCTTCCTCCCCATCCCACCAGGGCCCACATCGACCCCCTGGCTTCACTCGTTGCATGAAAACAGATGACAAGATTCATAGTTTCACGCCACAAGACTGAGGTCTTGACACACTGGTTTGTTGTCCCCTATTAGGAACCACCTTTGCTCTTGAGAGACTCCCACATTTCTGCACAAATTGGTCCTCCTAAGGATGGAAGTCAAACTCCTTCCTTCACATCATGTGGTTCTCCACCCACTGATACAACACATTATGAAAAAATAATCACTCACACACTCCCTAGAAGCCTGCTCCAGGTTCACCCTGTCCCAAATGCTTCCCCATCCAACACCCTATACCAATAACCCTTCCTTATCATATTGCCGTAAGAGCATTCCCAACTTTATACTTTCAACCACATACCTGCAAATCCCCAGTGATCACCTGGCCACTCTCCCAATCCACCCCCCCAGTACCCTGGACCCTCTAACCCACCCTTTCCAATCTACCCACCTGTCAACCCTGCGCCACCCAACCCAATAATATCACTACCCTCCTGCCCTATCCCTTCAATACGCAACTACACTCTTTCACCTTACCAGAGATTATGTCCATATGGGTGATGACTTACAAATTTTTCCTCCCTTTCTATTTCTTGTAAACCTATCTTCCAGACAATAGCTCTCAGAGACTGTTCAATTTCATTAATTCATATCAGTGAGGTCATGTATTTTTTATTTCATTTATGGTTCCTCTCTTTCTCCTAAGACCTGCTATATTTCTATGAATGATTTCTAATTGTTCTTTGTGCTCACCTAGTATCTTCTTAATATCCTTAATCTTGTTAGACATCTCATTAAATTTATTAAGGTGATTTATTTGAACATATATGATTATGTCTCAACTCCTTTATGTAATCTGTAAGCTTACCTTATTCCTTTGACTTGGCCATGTCTTCCAGTTTCTTGATATGGACTGTAATTTTTGTTTGTGTTGGCATCTGGCTTACTAGATGTACTTTTTCTGGGCACAGTTTCTCTCTTTAGTTTTTGGCTTTCTTGACCTTTCTCCCATGCAGGTTGTGTAGTAGGAGCCAAGGATGTAGTTGGTGCTGTAAGCAGTGATGGCTAAAGTTACTCCCATTGCCCCAGGAACAAATAAAGCATTTCCCACCTTTCTTTCCTGCCAGGGTTAGGGACAGAGCTGCAGCCACATGCAGCAATCTAATCTGTGCTCGCCAAGACCCTCTGTAGTTACTCAGAGTGACTGATGAAGCTTCAAAAACTTTCTTCCTCTCCTTGGGGCAGGGAAAGATCTACAAGCATGGGCAGCAAACTTAGCCATGTAGGTCAAAACTGACTGCAGTTGCCCGGGTAGACTGATGTAACAATGCCCACCTTCCCCTGCTGGGGGTGGGGATGGACCTTCTAGAGTACCCAGTAATCTAATCTGAGTAGGCCAAGGGTACCTGCTGTTGCCCTGAAAGGATGAAGGAATACTGTGCTTTTTATTCTTTAAGTCATGGGAATGGAACCATAGGCACCCAGCAAACCAGTCCATGTTAGAAACCACCTACCATTGCCCAGAGAGAATTAGGAATCACAATTCCTCTTCAGTCTTATTGGGGGAAAGAGGTGGTATCATAAGTGCCTAACACTCCATCAGTGCAGGTTAAAAATGCCTGAAGTTTCACAAAGAGCTTGAGGAAACACAAGACCCCCCCTTATAATATGGATGATGGAGCTCCAACTGTCTGACTATCCAGTCTGTGCTGGCTGAATTAACCTGCAGTTCCTAGAAGATGTTGGTGATAGTCACCCCATCTTCTTTCCGGCCAAAGGTGGGGCTGGAGCAAAGGCTAAGCCTGAAGTATGATCGGGTGGAAAGAAGCTCATTCCTACATTCACTGTGATTTTCAATCAGCCAAACATCCCCTCATGCCAAGGGCAGAGTTAAAATGACAGGTACCAACCTCTTTCTGACTTGGACAGATGTAAACTTTAGCTGTTCTTATGATTATACTTTAGCCAGCTGAATTTTCTAATCAGTAGCTGAAGTTGATGCCCAACCATTTATTCCTTCTCCATTTTTGGGAAATAGAACTTCCCACTCCAGCCATGGGATAGCTACCAAGACGGCTTGTGTCACCACTGTGGAATGGGTACTGATGTCCTTGGCATGGAGTGCTCTTCTTAGGAATCTTCACTGCAGATGGACATTCTCCTCCTTCCATTACTTCAGGGATGTTGCAGGATGCTCTTTTGGTCTCCTGGGCTTCCAAAACAAGATGCTTTAGATAGCTCTTGGTGACTTCTAACTATGCTGTAGGATGAGGTAACTCTTGGGGCTTCTTTTGCCTCTGTCATCTTGCTCCTCCCATTCAGTGAAGCTTAATTATCTGTTTATCTATTTCTCTTATCTCTAAATATCAAGGAGACTTATGTATCCATTTCAATCATTCCCATACTAAACATTCTTCAAGGACCTTAATGGTAATTGATAATGAGCAAAATTTAATTAATGAATATTTATATAAATTAATAAGTCAGTTTCTTTGGCAAAGAATTACATTTCAAATTATAATATTTATTAAAATTTACACAAAACCAAATGATAAATCTCTGCTTTGGATTGTTTTACTATCAGCACAATATTTTTATTGCCCTTGAACATCAGTTTTTCTATATTATTAAAATTCCAAGTATCCTGGATTTTAAAAAACCAGCTGACAGTGAGGTATGAATATGACTTAAGGAAAATCATCTGCCCTATTGATTCACCAAGATAGTATTTTCCATAACATGTTACATAATTTGCAGCTTCATAATTTCCATTAGGATTTAATTTTTTTAAAAGAAAATTAAAGTATATTTGGTTAATTGATATTTGATATATGGACATATGATAACGCATAAGTGAAAATCTGCATCCTCAAAAGAGCTAGGATTAGGTAAAGGGCTTCTTAGTTATGACTTTACAAAGACAAAAGCCAATTGAACAGCACATTCATTGAACTTAATCAAAATTGAAAATATTTTTCCATCAAAGGATATTTTCAAGAAAGTAAGACAACCACTTGAATGGTAGAATGTAGTTACAAACTTTATAACACAGTAGGGCTAAAAATCCAGAATATATAAAAATGATTGCTATCTACAAGGAAAAGGAAAACAACATAAGTGCAAAATCAGCAAACACAATGGAAAAATGGGCCAAAATTTGTAAACAAACTAAGTGTTCTCCATCAAATAAAATAAGTGAACAAAATGTATTACATAGACAAAATGTAAAATCATTCATCAATGGGAATGAAAGTTTAAGAGTTGCTACATCTTGGAAGAACTTTGGAAGACAAAGAAGGACAAAGTTTTTATGGTGTCAACATAAAACATGTAAAAATAGCACATTCACAGTTATAGGAAGTAAGTTAGAGGTTACCATGGGATGATCACTGAGGAGAGGGTATGTAAATTATTGAATAGAGAGGGTGAATAAATAAAATTAATAAAATTAAATGAAAGCACTTCCCCAATTTTGAAAAAAAAAGTACATCAATTCAGATGACCATTACAACTATGGGTAAAGGGAGGGTTTTATTCAGAAGGGATAACCAAAATTTGAAGCATGTCAATATTATTCCATTTTTATGTGGGTTGATGGGTCTTGGGGTGTTCTAATTTTATGAACATAGGAATTATATTTACATGAATAGTTTTTGCTAAATAACAAATCATGAGATATCTTAAACTTTTCAAATAAATTCTACTTTAAACCTAGGAATCAATACACAAATTTATTTTGGATGAAAATGATTACAAAGTAGAAAAGTAATAAATAGCTGAAATTATCTATTTAATAAATTTGGTATATATAATGTGCAAACTAAATTAGAAAATACAATTTGTGTAAACTAATAAAAGTTGTAAGTTTACAGTATCTTGCCTCTGTGTACAATAGTAATCTGTACTTTTATAATAGTGTCCACTTATGCATTAGAACTCAGCATATTATTTATAGCTATTTAAATATTTGATCAAATAATGCTAATATATCTCCTATTTGACACACTTTCTGCTCCTCATTCTGCATCTGCAAACTGTTCTTTTGCCTTTATTAATTTCTTTTATTTTTTGAAAGCCAGATATGATATAGTTAATAAAAGGCAATGAAGCAAATAGGCTAATATTGTTGTCAGTTTCTTGGCTGCTATGACACATACACAATTTGTTGCAGTAACAAGAGGAATTTATTGGCTCAAGGATTCAGAGGATAAAAGGCTTGGATACTCTTAAATTTGATAGCAACCCCTGGGTCCCTTGATTTCTCATCATGTTTCAAAGTCCTCTCTTTTCTCTTCCAGGACTTATTGACTTCTACAATACTCTCTAAAATGGTTTTCTCTACATGAAGCCCCATTCTGTATGGAATGGGCCACAATTCAACTAAAAATAACATCTTGAAAACATTCTATTTACACATGCAAAATAATATATTAAAGTTAAGAACATATTTTGTTTTTTGTCGTTATGGTACATAATTCCTGTTTCCACAGACCGAACTCAGGTCCCCAGAAAGACATATATTTCCAACCCATCACATCTCAAAATCATTAATTCATCTATGAAAAATCTGTGAATCCAATGTCTAATCAAAATTAACTACGGTTGTTCCCCATCCTGGAAAGGAATTTGTCTCTCTCTTATGGACTGTTGCAGTATAAAAATCAAGTTATTTGCTTCCAAAATACGAAGGTGATAGGCATAATATAAACATTGCTTCTTCAGAACATAGTAATTGGAAGGAAAACAGGGGTCAAATGTCACAAGCCTTAATATGACAACATAAACTCCATCAGTTTGCAAGGTCTATGAGTCTGTGAATCAATGATTTGTCCTCTTGGCTTCATGGAGATACACCACATGTTTTCCAATCACTTGTACAGACATCCAGAAGATAATAGTGTATGTCCTAACCTCTAAAATCATGGGAATCATGGCCACCTTCTGCCTGAATGTAAAGATATAAGCCCCATTACACTGGAGCATTAGAGTTGTGGTACTCTCCATAAATATTGGGGTTCAATTACCAACTGCTACTACTTCCAGATTAAATTGCCTGTCCCCATAAAGCACAGTGATTGACTGGTAGTTTCCATACAAAGACGAAAGTATTCCCGCTTAGCAGGAGAGTTACTTTTTGGTCCAGTCCTCTTTATCAATATTTTTGCCCATTAAGTCCTGCTGCATTTTATTTATCCCTTCCCTGTCCTTTTCAGTCCAGGTTGGTAGTATGCTTTTGTACATACCAATTTTGCAGAAAAAAATTGTCAACTTGTCTTTCAGTTAAGGTGTTAAAGATATCACATGAAAGAGCATTCCACAACTTCTTCAATAACTGCATTTTAAATCCAGTCTTTAAATGAAATAGTTGGTAAGATCAATATTCAGACACTTCAATAATTTTTTCTTCACTTAAATTATTGCATGTAACCCAGTCTCTGAGAATCACTTTCTGAAAGCCCAATGATGTTCCTGAAAGAGAACATTATAATCCAACTCTCAGACTTTCATCATGCAAAAATTATTTTAAAATATCTGTAAAATACTCTAAAAAACAGAACTAACATTTAATATAATGGTTCCATATATAAGATATAAATAATTAGTTCAAATGGTTTTTGAAAGGAATGGGACATATTCAAAGTATAAATTGATTGATACCCTTTTAGCAAAAAAATAAAATAAACCATAGGGAAACAGATGCATAAACTTTCAACTTATGGAAGATAACAGTAATCATCATCATCATCATCATCATCTTACCTGTCAAAAATAATATTAACATTCACACATAAAGTATAGCATATTTCAATAAAAATATTAAACTCTAGAGTTATGCATTTAAGAAGTTTATCATCATTGATAATATGCAAAGTGAAATATGTTTTAAGTTTATGCAAGTATAAAATTTTAACAATGCAAGGAAGTTAAGGAACTCTCTCATAAAGTGTTGGTTGGAATGTAAGTCCTGGCAAATTATTTTTTCCTTTCTGAACATAGGAATTTTCTTAGTTTCTTCAGACTTCTCTAACAAAATGACACAAATAGGGCGTATTCAAACTCTGTAAATTTATCAGGTGGCTTAAAACACAATTCTGTACCCGAGGACCCATATCAGTGTTTTGGCAGAGCCATATATTTGCCAGAAAATGGAGGAATATGGCTGTGGCCATTCTTGACACAACTCACTCTCTGCCTAATGACTATGGCTTGTTGTCCTTTTTTCTCTGTTTGTCCAAATATACTGTCCTTTTAAAGAAGTCAAGTATATTGCCCAATCTTTCCAGCTTGACCTCATAATTACTAATGACATCTTATAATATCCTATTTCTAAATAGGATGAAATTTATGAGATTGTGGGATTGGACTTATAAATTATTAAAGGACAAAATTCAATTCATAACAGTTATTAAACCTAGAATCATGTATATATGTATTATCACTCTTTAGTTAAACTTTGTGAATTATTCCTGAAGAAATAATTCCTCAAGAATAATTTTATGAAAGGCACAATAAACTGAATACCCCACATAAACTTCATTAATAATAGACACAGTCAGAAGGAAGAGTTGAGGAGGGAGTTGAAAGGTTGAAAGCCTGTCCTGAGTTAAGAATAGGGTTCATCTCATCTGATAGTTTCATGGTTAGATATAGGCCCATTTTCATGAATAAAAGATCTTTTATCAAATTTTATATTAGTATTTGACAACTGCTAATTTTATTTTACTATTTAGTAGTAAAATTTTTCTTTATTTTAAAGGAATTTTAGGTTACATAAAACTTATTTCAAATATATAGGGGATTCCCATATACCCCACCCCCCACACACATTTACCTCTATTAATAACATCTTTCTTTAGTGTGGTACATTTGTTACTGTTGATGAACAATATTGAGGCATTGCTACCAACCATAGTCTATAGTTTATGTTATGGTTTTCACTTTGCAATGCAGAATTTTATGGGTTTTGAAAAAAATGTATGATGCCCTGTGTCCTTCATTGCAATTTCTTACAGAACAAATTTCAATGTCCTCAAAATGCCCCATGTTACACCTATCCATCCCTCTCCATCCTCTCAGAGCCTCTGGTGACCGCTGTTTTTATATCAATGCTACAATTTCTACCAGAACCAGAATAAGGCTATTTTGGTCCATAGTTGAATTCTCCCTCATGTTAGTTCATTCCTGTCTTGTGGATTTGGGGATAGCATTGTCCACTTAAGTTCTGATTGAGAAAGGGCTTAGATCTGGTGTGGGAGATAGATTGAAGTGTAATGCTTACAGTTGTAGATATGCTTTGGTTTTTGAGATGGGAGATGTCCAACAACATCATCATTTTATTCGTTGTCCTGGCAAGTCCTACGACCTAGAGAGTAGGTGTTGGTTGCAAATCTTCTGAGATTCAGGGCTCAACTGGCACATGAACAGATTGAAGATTTAGGTGTCTGGCACATATCTTTTATGTGTATAATGTTAATTATACATTCAAAGAAAAGATACAGAAGAACCGTGTGTCAGAAAATTATAAATTAATCTAACTCTGGTATATTAGGGAGACAGATTAACATATATTCAAAGGTAAGGCCCACCACCAGGTACCAATTTCCTGAGTTTGTCTACCCTGCTTAATGACAATTGCAAATTTTAAATATTTTTTAATCAGTTTTCAACTATTGGAAGGGATAAACAAAGTGTTTGACACATTGAATACTTTCTTTTGAAGAGAAATTTGGACCTCCTGAATTTCCAAGTTGTTCAAAATATAAAATCCCAGTTTAGCTACCAGTTTATCATGACTTTAGTGTATATAATTATCCTCCATCAATAATTATGGCTAGCAGATAGAGAAAATGTTTCATTGTTCCTAGATAACATGCTTATGAATTTCACTTTGGGTTAGGACTCTTTTCTTGAAAGGCTTTCCAAAATCCATATGGCAGAAATGGAGGAACTGCAGTTCATAAATAACTTGATTTATAGTTATCAGAGATACATCAACTGGGGAAGATATGTTCAAGTGTAAAAATTAGTCCCTTTCATTGCACTTAAGAAGAGGATTCAGGTTTCCTCTAAGATGGGTTAATGTTTGGTCTGTGTCATGAAATAAAGATTTTGGATTTTTAATCCAAATAAATGTGTATTAGTCAGGGTTCTCTAGGGAAACAGAATCAACAGGACATAACTGTAAATAGTATAAGATATCATAAGAGTCTCTCATGTGGACATGAGGATGCACAAGTCCAGGTTCCACATGTAGGCTGTAAATCAGGTCTCTGATGAAAGCCCACTGAAGGTCCTTGATGAGTATCTGGGAGATTTTTGGCTCTCCAAACATTTCAGCATTCTCTTTGAATGCTGAAATCACTTCCTCTTTTAAGGTATTCAACTGATTGGATAAAATGTAAACCATTGTTGATGTAATCTCCTTTGTTGATGTAGATATAATCAGCCATCTATACAGTAAACTCACCGATGACTAAAGCCCATAAATGTCTTTGTATTACAATTATCCCAGTGCTTGACCAAACAACTGAACACAATTACCTGGCGGGCGTTGACACATTAGCCTAAACATCACAAAGTGTGTGTAATTTTGGGCTATTACTACTAGAATTGCATTAGAGTTTTTAAACATGAGGAAACTGAAATTATTAAATAAATGAAAATGATGATGGCATTCATCAAAGAAATAATTTTACAGGTGAAATGGTAACACACATTTCAAGTTACTTTAGCTAATATTTATTAAACAGCCTCTCTTAACAGAGTTATGCATTAAATGTTCATTGTTTGAAAAAATTTCCATAAGGCCAATTATCCTGAAATTAATTGACATAGTATGCCTTTGTTAAAGGATAGAAATAGAGATCAGCAATACCAAATATTAACAAGACAGCTATTATAAAACTTAAACAATGAATCAGTTGGTATTGTTGAGTACCTTTTCTATAATTTTGTTGTTGTTTTTTTCATTCATGAAGTTGTGAGTTTACAAAACATAATATGCAGAATTCCCATACATCACCCATCAACTAACATGTTGCAATGTTGGGTAACTTTTGTTACAGATTATGAAAGAACAAAGTGATTCTCTTACTACTAGCAGTGGTCCATAGCATGCACTTGGTATATGTTTTCCATATACCCCGATAGTTAAAACTCTGTGCTAGTATTGTACATTTGTTATAATTCATGAGAGACTACTCTCAAATTTCTACTGTTAACCACAGTCCATCTTCTACCACATGGTTCACTGTGTTATATAATCCCATGCTTTTTACATTATATCTGAAGTGTACACTAAGTGGCTTTCACTTTAATCACAAAGTTGTAGAATCATCATCCCAGTAAAACTTTGAAAGTTTTTTTCCCATAATTGTTTTATAATTGCTCTTTTGAGCCAGTTGTGCTTGAAAAATTAATCATTTGAAAATAAAAGGCAACTTTTTATTTGTTAAAAAATAAGCAATGGATATTTAGACACAGAATTTCAAACTATAATGCTTACTGAAATTTAAATTATAAGTTAATTATAACAGAAAAATACTGCCAAGAAAATTTAGAATTCTACTAATAATGTGGAGTGATGAGACATACTTATAATAAAATTCAAAATTGAAAGTAGCATAAATTCAAATATCAAATGTAATATTAAATTATGAGAGATAAGGCATTGGTGATTTGTTCACAATATGTGAAAATAATTCAGTAAAATGTATATGCAGACAGGAAGACCTGAAATAAGACATAGTAAAAAGTCATTATGAAAGAGTACCAATGAAGAAACTTACAAGGCATACACAGAATTTCAATGATATTTATTTAAATTACTATATATTTATTACATTTCTAACAGGGTTTGTTTTCCATTTATAAAAATTTTTAAAATTATTAGGGCAAAACTCTTTATCTTTAATTGTGTTCTGAACTGGATTTCATGCAAATAGTCTTATATAGACATGCATATTATACAAAGGAATCAATTTTGCTATGTCTTAAATGACCAAAAGTCATAGATTTAACTGGGAAACATATATCAAGAGCAAACAATGGTATCCTTGAACACATTATTTACATTTGTGC
>JAQZBX010052010.1:0-19239 GCA_029593785.1 Cabassous unicinctus | reverse complement strand
CATAAAAAAAAAAAGAATCAAATATCCAGTAATAAATTTAACCAAGGATGTAAAGGACTTATATACAGAAAACTAAAAAACTTTGATAAAAGGAATCAAAGATCTAAATAAATGGAAGGACATTCCATGCTCATTCATTAGAAAACTAAATATTATTAAGATGTCAATTTTATTCAAAATTATTTACAGATTCAATGCAATTCCAATAAAAATCCCAACAGCCTAATCTGCAGAAATAGAAAAGGCAGTTTTCAAATTTATTTGGAAGGGTAAGGGTCCCCAAATTGCCAAAGTCATCTTGAAAAAGAAGAACAAAGTTGCTGGACTCACACTTACTGACTTCAAAGCTTATTATAAAGCTACAGTGGTCAAAACAGCCTGGTACTGGAACAAGGATAGATATATAGACCAATGGAACTAAATTGAGAATTTAGACATAGACCCTCACATCTATGGCCAATTGATTTCTGACAAGGCTGCCAAGCCCACTCAATAGGGAAAAAATAGTCACATCTACAAATGGTGCTGGGAGAATTGGATATCCATATTCAAAAGAAAGAAGCAGGACCCCTACCTCTCACCTTATACAAAACAAAAATTAACTAAAAATGGCTGAAAGACCTAAATATAAGAACCAGGACTATAAAACTCCTAGAGAAAATATAGGGAAGCATCTTCAGGATTGTGTTTGACTTTACACCCAAAGCACAAGCAACAAAAGAGAAATTAGATAAATGGGACTTTGTGAAAATTAAAAATTTTGTGCAAAGAACTTCTGTCATGAAAATGAAAGTGAAAAAGACAACCTATTCAATCGGAGAAAATATTTGGAAACCACACCTCTAATAAGGGTTTAATATCCAGAATATATAAAGAAATCTTACAACTCAACAACAAAAAGACAAAAAAAAAAATTTAAAAATTGGGCAAAAGACTTGAAAAGACATTTCTCCAAAGAGGATATACAAATGAAATAGCACATGAAAAGATGCTCAGTATCATTAGCCATCAGAGAAAGGCAATTCAAAACCATAAAGAGATATCATTTCGCACCCAATTGAATGGCTACTATTAAAAAAAAAAAAACAGAAAATTACAAGTATTGGAGTGGATGTGAAGAAATAGGAACACTCATTGCTGGTGGGAATGTTAATCCAGACTCTGTGGAAGACAGTTTGTCAGATTCTCAGAAAGCTAAGTATAGATTACCATTTGACTTGGCAATCCGTCTATTAGGTATATACCCAAAAGATTTGAAAGCAGGGACTCGAATGAATATTTGTACACCAATGTTCATAGCAGCATAATTCACAATTGACAAAAGATGGAAACAACCCAAGTGTCCATCAGCGGATGAATGGATTTTTAAAAATGTGGCATATACATACAATGGAATATTATTCAACCTTGAAAAGGACTGAAGTTCTGGTTCATGCACCAACATGGATGTACCTTGAGGACATTATGTTGAATGAAATGTCAGACACAAAAGGAAAAATATTGTATGATGTAACAGATATGAAATAAGTAGGATAAGCAAACTCAGAATCTAGAACATAGGTTATCCGGAGCTGGGCTGGGGGTAGGGAATGGGGAGTTAATGTTTAATTTTTACAGTATTTCTGTTTGGGTTGATTGTAAAGTTTTGGAAATGTATGGTGGTGAGGGTAGCACAACATTGGGAGTATAATTAACAGCGCTGAATTATATATGTGAATGTAGTTAAAAGGGGAAATTTTTAGGTCATATATGATACTAGAATAAATAGAAGATAAAGCATAGGACTGTACAACACAGTGAATCCTATTGTAAATGATGGACTATAGTTAATAGTACAATTACAGAAATGTTCTTTCATGAATTATAACAAATGTATCACACTAATGCAAGGTGTTAATAATGGGGTAGTATATAGGGAGAAATGCACCCTAATATAAACTATGGACTATAGTTAATAGCATAATTATAATATCTTGAATCAATTTTAACAAAGATACCACACTAATGAAAAGTGTTAATAGTGGGGGGGGGTATAATATGGGAACATTGTAATTTTTCACATGATTTTTCTGTAAACCTACAACTTCTCTAATTAAAAAATTAAATAAATATATATAAAAGAAATATAGAGTTAATAATGGAAGCATTTCATTAATGTTCACTTTAGGAGTGTTAATGATTCCAATTGATGACATAGTTGATAGAAACCTATTAGAAGGACAGTTTGAACTTCAGTAAATGGTAATCAAAATGATTTGGATGATAATGTAAGTTGAATTAATTCTAAATGCCCGAGGGGAGATCATTAGTCAAAGGAATCCTGTCATGAAGCCTTTTGTAAAGGGAATGTTTTAATTCTTAGAAATAATCACTTTCTAACTGATATATTTTACAAATTAAAATTTTTTTTCTTACAGAAGGCTACACTGTCATGTGATTATAAGTCATTTAGCAAATACTTTAAAAAATTGATGATGATAAATACTATTTAAAAGTACAGAAGGGAAACAGATGTGGCTCAAGCACTTGGGTGCCTGCCTACCACATGGGAGGTCCTGGGTTCAGTTCCCGGTGCCTCCTAAAAGAAGACAAGCAAGACAGTGAGCTGACACAAGATGACGCTGCAAGATGACGCAATGAGGAGACACAATAAGGAAATACAATGAGAGACACAACAAATGGGGATTGGAAGTGGCTCAAGTGATTGGGCACGCCCCTCCCACATGGGAAATCCCAAGTTTGGTTCCCAGTGCCTCCTAAAAAGAAGACAAACAGACACAGAGAGCAGACAGTGAGCACAAACAATGGGGGTGGGGGTGGGGATAAATAACTAAATTAAAATTTAAATATAAAATAAAATTACAGAAGAAAGCCAAGTACACTATATCTAAATGTGGGAAGGGGATATGCTATTAAGTTCCCTTTTCAAACCTTTTTTTAAAAAGATTTATTTATTTATTTACTTTATCCATTTTACCACCCCACCCCCACCCCATTTGCTGTTTTGTGCCCATTCACTGGGCAATTCTCTGTGTCTGTTTCCCGCCCTCTCTTCTCATCCTCCTCCTCCAATCTTCACCAGGATTCGATCCTGGGGACCTCCAATGTGGGAGAGAGACATCCTGCCACCTGCACCACCTCAGTTCCTGGTTTTTACGTGCATCTGATCTTGGCTCTCCCCTGTGTCTCTCTCCTAGTATGTCATCATCTTGCTGCATGGCTCAGTGGGGCCTGGCACGCCCACACACAGGGACTGGTGGCAAGCCTGCACGCAGGGCCTGGCGGCACATGAGCCTTCTTTATTTCTTTTTTTATTTTACTGGGAGGTCCTGGGGATCGAACCCAGGGCCCTCCATATGGCAGATGGACGCCCAACCATTTGAGCCACATCTGCCCCATTTTCATACCATTTTCAATGTCAAATGAACAACTTCAAAAAAATTCAGGAGAATACTAGTATTGGTGGGTATACTAAACAAGCCCATCATATTTGGTCCCTGTGGATTTTAAGAGTTTGTTCACTCAGTCCAATTGTACCAGTTTTTCAAAAGTCACAGTCTACTATACTGAAAGTTCTCACTGACCTGTGTGAAAAAAAAACAAAAAAGACTTACTAAGGCTAAGAGATTTAAAATGGATTCCAGGGGCCATTCAGAAGGTGACTATGGTGGTTTGGAGCTGTATGTACCCCAGAAAAACATGTTCTTAAATTTAATCCATTCCCGTGGTTGTGAACTCATTTTAAGTAGGACCTTTTGATGAGGCTACTTCAGTTAAGAGGGTGTAGCCCACCTCAATCAGGAGGGGTCTTAATCCTATTACTGGAGTTCTTTAAAAGTAGAGTGAAATTCAGACAATGAAAGAGAAAGCCACAGGAGGCAAGCAGCTGAACCTGGAAAAGAAGACACTGCCATGTGCCTTGCCATGTGACAGGCTAACACTGGCAGCTAGTTCCAGAAAGCCACAGTCTTCAGGAAGAAAGCATCGCCTTGATGATGCCTTGATTTGGACTTTCTTTTAGCCTCAAAACAGTAAGCTAATCAATGTCCATTGTTTAAGTCGAAGCACTTCATGGTATTTGCTTGAGCAGCCGAGGAGACTCTTATGTAAATCCCAACCAGAGATCACAAACTGCCAAAGTATGCAAAACCTCAAGGAACAATGTTCCTCAGAACCCTAAGGATGTCTGCACACCATACACAAACCACAAGATAAAGAAATCAGTAAACTATCTAACCTGAAGGACATTTGGAGTATACAGAATATCCACCAATCACAATTTATGTCATTTTCTTCTTTTTCTTTATAAACCACCCTTGCCTGGAAGCGCCAAGACAGGACACAGTTGGGTTGCTACTTGAATCTGTGCTCCCCGAATTGCAATTCTAAGACCCTTTTGTTGTCTTGCAGCTCAGTTTGTTATTTCTTGGTGGACATTACATGGTGTCAGAAGTAGGATCCAAAGCAACCATCAACCTGACTCCAGAGCCACCATTGGACTGGAGCACAGTACCTGCAAGAGCCCATTGTACTCTGTTGTCTCCTTGACAGCCCAGAGTTTCTGTTGATGAGTCCTCTCATTTCCCAACCTCCCTCTTTGTGGTTGAGGTTCTGGCCTTTCTTTGGGTGTCTCTTGGTAAAGGGCATTTGAATGTAAGTTCTTCTGGTTTGGGCTGGTGACAGCAGTCCTTTGGTTTGCCCTTTTTTGTATACAAGGAACTTTTCCTTGTCAGGTGAGCACTCCAATGGGACTTTAAAAACTCACACTTTGATACTGAGGGGAGGGACACCTCCCTAACCATTGATTTGACCTATGTTCTGATTGTGAGCAAACAAAAATTATTTTGGTGGCCATGGGGCAAGCATTTAACTACTGTTAGAGTGCCCACCATGTTTTGATGAGAAGCCTTGGCTTCCAAAGACCAAGACTACCATGAAAGAATAAGGTGATCACAAATGGGTTAGACTCACACAAGGTCTCCTTCTACCCTCAAGACAATTTCCAAGCAACTGGTTGGACAACTAGAGCATAGGCTGTCTGCCAGGTAAAACAAGTATCCCATGAAAGACACATTGTAAAACATCACACTTGCCCAAAACCCAGATAATTCCGCTCAGGTTTAGGATTTAGGATTGCTTACCATCAGAATTAACTAAAAGAATGGGTTCCAATTCATCTAAGAGTTCTAAGGGTGCACTGCCATGTGGCACACCAGCTGGTTTCATGTACAAAAATTATTGCCTTGCTTCATGTAAAATCTTATCCCACTGGACCTGGCACACTAGAGAAAATCCTGAATCACCATGGCCACAGTGGGGATCTTCTGATATGCCTAAATTGATATGCTTGTGCACTTAACTAGAAAATAGGGGCTCTAAAACTAAGCAATCCAAATAGAATATTTATTTTTAATTGGTACTTGGAAGCTTCCAAACATGTAACTATTTCTAAAATTGCCTCTCTTCAAGAAGCAAATACTAAATTAACAAAGACTACAAAGACTTACCCAAGTGTATCATCAAGCTTGAAAAATTATCTGGAACTCGTGACTCTGTTCTAATCTCCTTTAAACCCCTCCTGCCCTCCTCCTCTATATTCTAGCTTGGTTGAGCTCTCCTCATCCTCTTACTCCCTTCAAAACTAAGCCAAATGAAGGAGGATCAGGGGTTTCATCTGTTACATACACCCCCTGGACAAAGGCTGAATTGAGAGCAATTATTAAAGATTTCCTAAATCCTACTGAAGACCCAGTGGGTTTTATAAAATAAGTCAATCATCATTCAGACTTATGAGCCTAGATATGCAGACCTTTACCGATTAATTCACATGACTGAGGTGAAGGTTATGCCAAAATCTGGATAGAAAAAGCTAACTGGAAGATCCCTTAAACTACTTTTCAGAATGAAAAGCTATTGACAAAATGGAAGCATTTAAGCTAGCTAAGAACTTCATAGGGTCATACCTGAAGTTTCCCCCAAAATTATTTATTGAAGAAAAGTCCAACAATATACCCAGAAATCTGATGAGCACATATATGATTATAACAGGCTAGAAAATAACCTTTAAACAATTCTCAGATCTTGACCATATTAATTATGAAACCTCTAACCTATTTAATTCTATTTTTGTTAATGGTCTTTCAGAAGAACCAAGTATCACTCTAAAATGTAAATAACTAAATTGGGTCACAATGGAACCTAATGATGTAGGTTAGATCACACCTTTAAAAAGACTGAGAAAAAGAAATCACCCAAGTTAAAATAGCACAAACCTCCATGTATGTAGCACAAACTACACTACATAAACAGTGAAAAGTTAAACCATGGACTATAGTAAATAGTACAATTATAAAAATGTGCTATCATCAATGGTAACAAATATTCCAAACCAATGCAAGATGTTAATAATATGGTGGTTGTATTAGTCAGCCAAAGGGGTGTGGTTGCAAAGTACCAGAAATCTGTTGGTTTTTATAAAGGGTATTTACTTGGGGTAAAAGCTTACAGTTATAAGGCCCTAAAGAGTCCAACTCAAGGTACCATAAGAGGTACTTTCTCACCCAAGTCAGTTGCCACATGTTGAAGTAAGATGGCAGGCTGGTCTCTCCTTCCTTCTTTCTCTTAAGGCTCCATGGGCCCAGCTTCTTCTGATCTCAGCTGTAGGCTGGCATAGGGTTTGTTTCTTTTCAGGCTTCCTCAGCTCAGCTGCTCTTCTCTTCAGCTACAAACCATCAGAAAAATGGCTCATCTCTCTTCCCGGGGCTGCAGGATCAAAGTTCTCTCCTCTGCCATGTCTATGGAGCTCTCTTTCTTCCTGTGCCACCTTCTGTGTATCTTTTTGAGTGAGTGTCCATTTATATAGCCCACCAAGGGGGTGGGGACTTAAACTGAGTTACACCCTACTGACATGGTCAAATCAAAGCCCTGATCGTAACATAATTTAATCAAAGGCATCTCACCTGAATCTAATACAATCAAAGGGTATCACGCCCAGAGGAACAGACCAGCTTACAAACATGATCTCTCTTTTTGGAATTCACAAATAATCTCAAACTGCCACAGTGGTTATGGGGATCTTGCATTTTAAACATGATTGTTCTGAAAACCCACAACTTCTCTAATAAAGAAAAAATATATATGCTAAAAAAACAAACAAAAAACAAACCACAACACAAACTGTTAAGTTTCCAATTACAGCAACAAAATAAGCCCCAGTGAACCCTGTAGGCACCAGGGTTCAAGGGCTGGTACTTGCAGTTACTGTAAACAACCTGGATATTGGAAAAGAGACAGCCCCAAACTACCAGAAAATAGCTCCCTTTGCCATCTAAGAAAGCAAGGTGCCTTTCAATGCACCTGCTAGGGCTGCTCCAGAGATACAGCAGAGGTTTTTCCAATTGTCCCCATTGCGTCTTTAGGCAAAATAGATCTGATAATTGAAAATGATGGTCTATAGGCTCTAATACTGGGGTCGCTTTCTCTGCCCTCATTAACCTTCCTTACCAGAGCACAGAAACAATTCAAATGGTGGGAGAGTCCAACAAACCCATGTCTGTCTTTAAATCCCTCCCAATTCCCTTTCAGTTAGAACCTTTATAAGGCACCCTTCAATTTTTCTTAGTCCACTCTACCCCAATTCACATTCTTGGGAGGGTTGTCCTTGATTATTCCAAGCACACATATCTTTCTCCCAGAAGGGGAAAATTAATTTGGATCTCTTAGAACCAGATTCAACAGACCAGGAAAACAAATTAAGTCCCATACATATTCCCATCCTTTCAGTCAAAGAAATAAAATTTAAACACCATCCTCTTTTAGATACTCTTCCAACATATTTATGGTCCACATCATCTACTGATATGGGCCACATTCTATTTGCCACCCCAATCCCTGGCTCCCAGGTCCTTTTCATAGACCCTGACCAAATCCAAAGCATTCTAACTCTTCCTCTTCCCAAGACCAAACATCAGTTAAGAGGACTTAAATGCCTTGCATATATGCCTTACAATATGCCTTGGAGTATATTGTAGAAATTGGATTCCTAATTTTTCTTTGGCCCAATCTTTTTTTTCTTAAACAACATACTTTTTAAAACTGTTTTTTTAATTTACCCCCCCTCCTGCCCTGCCCTGCCCCAGATGGCTTCTTTGTCTGTCTGCTCATCTTCTTTAGGAGGCACCAGGAACCGAACCCGGGACCTCCCATGTGGGAGGCAGGTGCCCAATTGCTTGAGCCACATCCGCAACCCCTGGCTCAATCTTTATATGTCATGCTTAAAGCTGAACAAATTGACCCTGTTATTTGGGATCAAATTAGTCAAAATTCCTTTAAGGAAACAAAGCATAGTTTGGTCAGCTCTGGGACACCCTAATTACAAATTACCTTTTTTTCTCTTTGTCCTTGAATGAGACGGGAATACCTTAGCTTTTGTGGAGACTAAAAGCTGGCAACTACCATAGACCTCTAGGACATTACAGCCATGCAGTGGATGCTGCAGTCAAGGGCCTTCCTCATTGCACGAGGTCCATTGTTGTGACAGCACAACTTGTAGAACCAATTGAAGAATTAATGATGGGATCCCCCTCAACAGTTTATGTCCCTCATTCTGCTGAAGCCCTTTGTAATTCTCATCATAGTCAACACCTCTTTACCAAGAGATTAAGCGTGTATGAAATTCCCTCCAACTGTCTTCTTTGTTGTCACAACTTTAATCCTGTTACTTTACTTCCTACTATTTCTGTCAAAGCTCTTCACAACTGCATAGCTTTAGCTGAGCTAATGGCTAATCCCTCGAATAAATTTACAAGAAACTCCAATTTATAATGCAGATGCTTTCTGGCATACAGATGATTCCTACCTTAAAGATAACTCAATAATCTATCCTGTTGGATATGCTAATACCTAAAACCATGAAATAATAGAAGCAAATTCCTTATCTAATGCCACATCAGCCCAGAAAGCTGAACTTTTTGCCCTTAAGAGCCTGTATATTTGCAGAAGGAAAAACAGCTAATATATACACTGATAGTTGGTATGCCCCTGGAGTTGTTCATAATAATTTGGGGATGTTATGGAAACAAAGGGGTTTTTTAACCTTCAATGGAGGAAAAATAAAAAACAACTCTTATGTTATGGAATTGCTAGGTGTTATACTGTTACCAAGGGCTTTAGCTATAATTAAAATTCCAGGTCATTCTCAGGCAAATATGGAGGAAAGCACTGGAAACTGCATGGCAGATACAGTTGCAAAAAAAAGTGAAGCTATAAATTCTAATCCTATTCCTATTTATATAATGACTTCTGAACCAAATAACTCTATCGGAAAGAAAAAATAAAATTATTCATTGAAGCTCAACAAAATGCTCCTCCTCAGGAGATAGGAAAATGCTGGCTGCTTTATGAGCCTGCAATAAAATTATGTTTGGCCCTAATGTTAAACCATCCTCCCTAATTGCCTCCAGAAAACAGTTTTGGAAATTATTCATAAAATGACTCACTGGAATACTGATGAAATGGTAAGCCCCCCATCCCAAGGCTATAAATATATTTTAATAATGATTTGTATATACTCCCATTCAGCTGAAGCCTCTCCCTGTAGACAAACTGCTGCTGCTATCATCACAAAAGTACTATTAGAAACAAATAATTCCAAATTGGGGAATTCCTTCCGAACTTCACAATGTCCACTTTACAAGACAAATTATGAAAATAATACACAAAATATGGCCTATTTTACAACATTTTCATTGTGCCTATCACTCCCAATCATCAGGCTTAATAGAAGAAACAAATGGGATAGTTAAAACTCAAGTAGCTAATTCATGGAATCCTTCAACGTACCATAATCAAAAGCCTTACCTACTGTTTAAGTTTAAGATCCATTCATTTTGGAAAACACAAGTTATAGCCACTTGAAATTAAAACTGCAGACCTGGGAAGCAGATGTGGCTCAAGCAATTGGGCTCCCATCTACAATATAGGAGGTTCAGGGTTTGATTCCTGGGGCCTCCTAGTGAAAAGCAAGCTGGCCCGTGCGGCAAGCTGGCCCATGCAGGAGTGCTAGTGCAGCAAGATGATGCAACAAAAAGAGACACAGAGGAGAGACAATAAGAGACACAGCAGACCAGGGAGCCGAGGTGGCACAAGAGATTGAGCACCTCTCTCCACTCCGGAAGGTCCCAGGATAGGTTCCCAGCGCCACCTAAAGAGAAGACTAGCAGACACAGAAGAACACACAGAGAGCAGACAGTGAGCACAAAACAACAAGGGGGAGGGGGAATAAATAAATAAATCTTAAAAAAAAAACAAAAAACTGCAGACCTATGAAAATAAACTCTGGAATATGTGAGCTCTGTCTCATAAAAGGAAATATGCTAACCTATTGTCGAGAACTAATCAAAATCTTAAAGAAAAATTAAAGCTTGGTAGAATAATCCTTTACAGTGCACTCCCGGGAAAAGATATTCAAAACCACAATATTCAGCCTGGCAACTGAAGATTTATGAGGTGCATCTCTATGGAGGCTGGAAAAGACACCTCCATAAGAGGTACTCCAACCTCGCTGGAAAGGACCCTGTCAGGTACTTTTAACTAACTCATGTGCAGCTAAATTAGAAGGTATTGATTCTTAGATTCATATTTCTCATTTAAAGAAAGCTCCCAGCCCTGCCTGGAAATCCATTCCTACCAGGAACCTAAAGCTTAAAATTACCAAGGATCAGAAGTAGATGGTATCTGATATAAAGAGATAACCCAAGACATGGGACCAGGCCTGTATAATTAATATTTATTGGTGGTCCTGGGCTTAAGTCACCCAGAAATAGATAGCATCTGATGTAGACGGCTAACCCAAGAACCAGGACCAGGCCTGATTTTCATCAGATTAGAATGAACTTAATAATACCTGCTATAATCTCCATTATTATCCTATTAGCTCTTTTATTTGCAGTTGTAAATTCCTCCCTCACCCCTTCTTTTGTACCTCAGTCCATCTCTGTCACTCCCATAATGACTCCTATGCCTTTTAAATGCCTCATTCTCACCCTTACCCTCTCTACCTGGTCTCTTGCCATTCACCATCCTTTTATTTCCAACCATACAAAGGGTTGCTGAACTAGGCAATCTATCAAATTGTTGGGTCTGCAAATCTCAGCCAGATATCACAAACTGTCAAAGTATGCAAAACCTCAAACAATAATATTTCTCAAAACCCTAAGGACATTTGGACACCATAAACCAACCATCAGAGAAAGAAATCAGTAAACTAACCTGAAAGACATTTGGAGCGCATGGAATATCCACCAATCACAAACGATTTACGTAATCTTCTTTTTCTTTAAAAACCCTTGCCTGTAAGTGCCAAGACAGGACACAATTTGGGTTGCTACCTGTATCTGTGCTTCTGTGAATTGCAATTCTAAGACTCTGAACAAAAGGCCTTTGTTGCCTTGCAACTCAGTTTATTTCTCATTCAACACCTGAGTGTCTTTGAATCTCGGCCAGAGGAGGAACAGATGAATATAATGCTCTGATAAGCCTAATGTGCCCGGTCAAATTGCGATTCACCTCCCAACTGCTTGATTTCGCTGCTCTTGATCTTTTTCTCATCACTGCTTTGGAGCAAGATAGAAATGCTTTGGTTCTTATTTAATCTCTACTTAGAACCATCACTGCAGTCCTAATTGCAATGATTGCAATTTAATCAAGAAGGGCATCTTCCTTCCTCTCCAAATGTTTTGTAAACCATAGAGGCTGACAATATATCTGCTCTAGCCAAATCCCAAAGAAGGGCCAGACTGGGCACTAAACTGGCATTTTTCTTCAGGGTTAACTGGATTCTTTGAAGCCTTTCATTTATTATAAGTGACTAGCACAGTTGAACTACTACCTGGATGCTGTCTCGGAGTTCCACACACACAAAATAAAGTCCCTTGTTTCCTAAACATTTGCAGCATCACACTGGGAGTGGCGAGGTCAGAAATACCAACCCTTGGCCTGCCCTCAGCCAGGGACTTCAGTGAGGGGCTGCTACAACGGGCACCGGCTCCACCTGTGGGTTGACAGTGCCACTTTCCTTGAGGACCAGGCACAGTAGCACTGCATTTCTCTTCTAGCCCCTCCAGGAAAGAGGGACTATATTTTTACTGTACCCTAGGGGTTCTGGAAGGAAAAATATGGGATCAGGATTCTATGGACTGATTAGCCCTATTCACAAGAGCTGCAGCTGGGGATAGGGGTGGGAGCAGAAGGAGAGTTGGGATTTTAGGGTGCACTACATTAAGCAGGTACCAGAGCAGCCTCTCAAGACTAAACTTCTTTCAGTCCAGAAGGTGGCCTGAGCTCTAACACTAGGCCCAAACTATTGAGCAGGCTCCCCTGGCCTGTAAACCCATCACCACCTCTGTACCTGCTTTCTTGAATCTCAACCCGATCCCAGGCATACCACCTGCTCCTGAGCCCCCACCATCTCCTGGTGATGGGTGAACTCTGAATACTGTCTTGGGTCCATTATATGAATTGTGAGCAGGGTTCATCTATTTTAAACACAGATGTTTACAAAATAAAGAATATTTCAAATCACACACACACAAAATCTCTCAGATATCCCCTCTACCCAGTAGCATACTAAGGGGGGCTAAGGGGTAACCCCAAAGGGCAATCGGAGAGGCCCAGGCCAGCCACGCCCTCTTTCTATCCCCAGGTGTTGGCAGGTAATGAAAATATTGCTCTTTGTATTCTTCTCTCCCGGCCTTGGATTTAAAAATAATGGGAACTGTGTGAGCTAGGGGGAGGTTTTGAGGGGCTAGCTGAAGAAGCCTACCCTAACCCCCTTCACTCGAGAAGTGGGGATTTATCCAGTGTTGTTTCTTTGAGCTAGGCCAACCTCTTTTCCCGATCTCCCACCACCACCACCTAAATAAATAAAGCCTCCAGTAATAGGATTAAGTCTCAACCTCATTCCCTATCAAAATCAGATTGAAATTGCTTAACAGTTGTGCCCAGGGACAAGTCTGATTGTGTGTGTGTGTGTGTGTGTGTGTGTGTGTTTGCTCAGCGTGTTATGCCTCATTATAGGGAGAGTCACACTGGAAGTGATTTGGATTTCTTACCTTGTTAGCAACTTCAAGATGTCTTCTCCTCTGGAAGGAGTAAAAGGGCCTTTGGAACATTATATAATTTACCTACATAGACTTTTCTTTTTCCTTTGTAGTAATCTTTATAGGAGGAAAAATTGCCCCGGTGTTCTTCACTGATTTAGAGCTTCTTCTAACTCATTGGTTCTGAATCCTAACTGCACATTAAAATTGCCAGCACCTGGGTCCTATCCCAGCGCTTCTGATTTCATTGGTCTGAGGGGAGGCCAGGGTATTGGTGTGCTTTACAGCTGTGACCCTCATGTGCTGCTGGGCTCAAGAACCACTGCTGGTGTTGCAAAGATAATACCATCCACCAGATGGAGAAAAAGCACCACTCCGTGAAAAAGGCGCCCCTCAAAGCCTATTATCTGACTCTGCATCAACTTCAATTTTACAACACAGAGTAAAAACGTGTGGGAAGATAGGTAAAATCATCTTTGGTACCCTTGCTTGCCAACCAAAGAAATTCTTGCCACCACTGGGGAAAATTCCAGGAACTAATTTAAGAAATTACACTGGCTAAAAATATATCTTATTCACCCAATTACCTGAATTAAAGTCTGGAAATACTTTCAATCCTTTCTACACCTCACTTTGAAAAAAAGATCATGTAAACTGACGTCAAGATTGAATTTAAAAAGGAGAGTAATACTGTTCATATATTATAGAGCAGAAAATTTTGAAGTAAGGTTACTCCAAGAATTACACAAAAATACAAGTTAACACTTGCAGAAGTAAATTAGCTTAAGGTACGTTGCTCATAGTATTTCAGGAAATATGCAGAGGTGATAAGGTGACCTGGATTTATTCTTAACTCTGACCTAACTCTGCCACAGACACTATAAAAGATATAGACTTGATCACTCTGCCCACTAGTCTCTGGAGATGATTAATGAGATGAGGTAAAAATCACCTGGGAAGGCTTCCCTTCCTTAATAACATGGCAAAATCTTTTTAGAAGAAAGTAAAATGTCTTGTCACCTTGCCACGGTCCATGGGACATGCCATGGCCACTCTCAGGGTTAATGGGGGAGGAAGCAGGACTGCCTCTGCAGGCCATCCATGACCCCTCGCTGGGTGGATGAAAGTTAGCGGAGGAATGCCTGACAGCCCCACTTCTGAGCCCCCTCACTTGCAGTTCTGTAGTCAAGTAAGCCACTTGGATCCCTTCTGTAGCCAAATAAAATTGTGTTTATTAACTTGTAAAGAGGGAGAACAAGCACCATGGTGAAATCTAGAGCACGTGGCAGAGTGGGAGGGTCATCGAATGGATTTATTATAGGATTTGGACATGTGGTAAGTAACTTGGGGGCAGCTTCAAGGAATTGGGGTTTTGCTCTGAATGGATGTTGTTGGAAACAAGTCAATGTTGTCAAAGATGGTAGATGATGTAGCTAAGGCAGTAATCTGTGGGTCAAATATGTTTTGGGGCATCTTCTATGAACACAATCAGCTTGAGTAAAAATAAACTCAAATTGAAGAGAACAATAGATAATTTATAATGAATATGTATTTTGGTGCAATTGTTTTCTCCCCAATTTTGGAGGCTGGGAGGCAGTTTGGCTTTTTAGAAATTAAATTAGCCTAACATTTAGGCTCCAACCTTAATATATTATCACAGAGAATAATTTATCCATAAGCAGAGATTCAAAATACTAATTTTTCCTCTGTCCATTTTGCCAGGTAAGGATCTTCCCTACCTTTCTTCTCCATGTTCCTCAAAATATAAGAATCTGTAATTTTCTGCTCTTCACTTGCTTATAAAGCCCAATCCTGAACAGAAGAGAAATTGTTGAAATAAAGGGCTTGTACATAATTTTAATTTTATTTGTAACCATGGTGTGATGATTAAGTTCATGTGTCAACTTTGTTAGGTTATGGTGTCCAGTTGTTTGGTCAAACAAGCATGGGCCTGATAGTTACTCTGAGGATATTTTGTGGATTTAGATTGTAAGTTGCTTGCATCTGTGGCTGATTACATCTACAATCAACGGAGGAAATTGCCTTCAACAATGAGAGAAGTCTCATCCAATCAGTTGAAGGCCTTAAAGGGAGAAGTGATGATTTCAGCAGTCAGAACAGAGAATTTCCATCTCTACTTCAGCCAGCCAGCTTCTCCTGGGGAATTCACTGAAAACCTTCATCAGAGTTCCCAGCCTGCTCTACGGAATTCAGACTTACTCATGCCCACATTCATGTGAGCCAATTCCTATAATAAATCTCATAATGCATGGTACATAATAACTACCTGGGAGTAATAACAGGATACTTAGCCTCCCTTCTGGAAATCCCATCTGCATTATGCCCCTGTGCTTTACAGGAAAGGGGATATGGACATCTGAAGTGAAAACAAGGCCTTTTGTCAGGTCCCCTTGTTGCAATCTGAGTTTGGTCTCCGGTTGGAGGGAGGATGAACTCTTTAGGGGGTGAGAATGACCCATACATTTAGGAGTCCGTAGACAAGAGCTCTGCCTTATGTCAAAGCCAACAAAAGTTGATGGATGTAGTGTTTTGTGGGGTTGTACAGATTAATTCCTGACTAAACTCTAGGACCCTCATGAGCAACTTATGCCTTGTGAACTACAAGCAGTCCAACCAGCTTCTCCATACATCGGTCAATATAGATTGAAACACCATATTTTTTCTTAATCCCTTACAGGGGCAGGAAACTTCTAAGAGAATAACCTCAGGTGCAGAGAATCCTTGGTAGAATTCTCTGGAAAAGTTCAGCAGATGAAACCGCTACGAGGCAACTGGGACAGCTAGGAAGGGGACTGGGGAAGGGGACAATCACCCTGTGAGACAGGCAGTATTGTGTCCCTGCCAGAGTCAGGGTCAAAAGGGGCTGCTTCTTTCAACATCATTAGCCATTAGGGGAAATGCAAATCAAAACCACAATGAGATTCCACTTCCCATCCCTAAGGCAGCATTGTTTTTAAAAATGGAAACTAACAAGTGTTGGAGAGGATGCAGAGATATTGGAACTAAAATGCATTGTTGGTGGGAATGTAAAATGGCACAGCCACTGAGGAAAGCAATATGGCAGTTTCTCAAAAAGTTAAATATAGAATTACCATATGATCCAGTATATACCCAAAGAGAGTGAAAATAGGGTCTCAAACAGATGCTTATACACCAGTGTTTAGAGCAGCATTATTCACAACAGACAAAAGGTACAAACAATCAAAATGTCCATTAACAAATGAATGGCTAAACAAAATGTGGTCCGTATACACAAAGGAATATTATTCAACCATAAGAAAGAATGAAGTTAAGAGACATGCTGCAACATGGAAAAAACTCGAAAACATTATGACAAAAATTGTCTGATGTCACTTATAAGAAATGACTAGAAATAGCAAGTTGGCAGAGATAGAAAGCAGATTAGAGTTTGGGGGGGAAGGGGAAGTAGGAGTGCTTATAAAAAATTTAATTTAAAAATTTTTTAATGAGAAATGAACCCTCCCCCCACCCAAAAAAAAAGAGAATATGCAAAAGAAATTAATAGCTATGGGATGATTAATGAAAGTACCAAATTTTATCTTAAGTCTATTAAAAGTAAAATATAACTTTCTAATACTGGCTTTATATAGTCAGGATAGACTAGATTATGATGCACTAAAAGTTTACTCATGTCTATTGGGATCAGAGAGGGCAACTGCTTCAGAATAAAAAAGAAAAGGTAAATTGAATCCTTAGCTCATCATTATAGGGTGTTTGAGTGAGAGTCACTCAGTAAGAAGGGTTGGGTTTTAAAAAAAATACTACCATGATTCAAAGGCTCTGATCAGAAAATCTACTCTGGAGAAAAAACAAATTGTAAACAATTGTAGTAGAATAGATCAACCTTCCTAATAACTAAAGACAAACATATTAAAACAAAAGAGGGAGAAAATGGACTACTTCTTGGAAGACTAAGTTGAAAGTGCCTGGAAGTTGTCCAGTTCTCTAAGAATCACGAGTCTGCTCAGAGGAAGTGAGAGATCTGGGGAGCTCCCAGTGCTGATATCTGGGTTCTAGTCCATTTTAATTAAATTGAACATGGGAGAAGTACGTGGAGTCCATGGGGACAAGCAGAGTGTATCAGGTAAAGGAGAAGCTGTTGCTCAGACAGCACAGTCCATATCTGCTGGTTGGATCTCTTCTCCACACCTTCCAGCTGTGTATCGTTGCCTATATTACCTAAATTCTCTGTGCCTTGATTTCCTCATTTTTAAAAGGGAATAGGAAATGCCTTCTTTCTAGTGTTGGTTTGAAGTTCAAGGAAGATTGAGCTTTACAATAACCATGACAGGTCCTAACTCATAGGTGATTTTCAATGAATATTGGCTCATTTCTTCCTTCCTGAGAAAATGTTAACACTTTCCCACCAGGCAATCTAGCAAGAATGGGATCCTAGGAACTGGACTTAAATTGGAGGAAAGGAATTTCACACATAACTTCCATCTAGTTCTTTTTTTTAAGATTTCTTTCTTTCTCACCTCCCCCCACTCACCCCCCACGTTGTTTTGCACACTGTCTGCTCTCTGTGTCCATTCACTGTTCGTTCTTCTGTGTCTGCTTGTCTTCTCTTCAGGCAGCACTAAGAACCAATCCTTCCGGAGTAGGAGAGAGGTGCTCAATCTCTTGCACCACCTCAGCTCCCTGGTCTGCTGCGCCTCTTATTGTCTCCCCTCTGTGTCTTTTTTTGTTGCGTCATCTTGCTGCGCCAGCTCTCCGTGTGGGCCAGCACTCTGCGTGGGCCAGCTTGCCTTTACCAGGAGGCCCTGGGAATTGAACCTTGGACCTCCCATATGGTAGACCGGAGCCCAATCGCTTGAGCCACATCCACTTCCCCCTTCTAGTTCTTGCTTTAACAGAGATCACAAGGAACACAGATGCTCTCTGCAGGGGGCTCGTCATGTGGATCAGCTACATGCCTTTAAGTCACAGGACTTGACACATTACTCTGAATTCTTTGGAACGAGAGAGAGGACAGCTGATTGGATTGATGTAGTTTATTAATTATCCTCCTTCTCGAAACCGTATGAGACCCATGTAAAACTTGGCAGTTTTTTGCTCTAATTAATAGTTCGATCTTCCTTTCAACACGGTTTAAAGTCTTCAACATATAAGATAAAGAAATTTTTGGTAATATAACTGTTAATTTCTCTGGCGATAACTGCATAATCATTTAAGATGACATAAAGGTGTGTATACGTGAGATTGAGATTTTGCAGTCTTAACATGCCTCTCTTTGGGGGGCAAAAATGATGTATTGTCAAGAGAACAGTTTAATGATAGCTTTTTTTAAAATTATTTTTTTAAAGAAGTTGTAGATTTATGGGAAAAAATTGTGCTGAAAATAGTGTTTCTATATACCCCCGCCTCACCCCCACAGTTTTCCCTATTATTAACACTTTACATTAGTGTGGTACCTTTGTTACTATTGATAAAATAATAAATTTCCTTACCAAACTTTAATGTCCTGTAAGCGAACCTATCATGTATTAGAGCAATGAATTCAATTCAAGTAAAGCACAAGCACAGCTACTCCCTTCACCTAGAGTAGTCATTTAAGACCTAGACCTCAGGTAACACCATGCAAAGCTGGTCACGTCCTTATTTCTAACCAGAAGAAAGATAACATTCTTTCCAAGGGAAGACACATACAGTGACAAATCTTTCCTATGAGCTTCGTCCTAGGTACTTCACATCCAATATCTCAATATCTCAATAACTCCATGCAAACCTGCATACAATTCTTTAAACTGCACCCTTCTCTACTCAAAAACAAACGGAACTATGGCTTCCTAATTCATTTTAGATACTGTCTGGGACAACTAAGCAGTTCACTGAAGGATGCATAAAAAATGCTATTTGATAGAGGTGAGCATAGGAAAAAAAGTCGTTACCTGATTCATCTGCATTAGAGAAAAACGTCCTCTTCTATATACAAAAATATCAAACCAATGCACAATATACTGAAACACTAATATGATGTGGTTAAACACAATATTCAATTATTAAAGTTTTCAACCACAGGGAAGTCAGCTTCTGAAAGATGAACTGGGCTTTTAAAATATATATATATATACTCTAAAGTTACCGTAGTGTAACTTTA
>JAQZBX010052009.1:0-19238 GCA_029593785.1 Cabassous unicinctus | reverse complement strand
CCTTTGGCTGACTAATACAGACACCATCAAGCATTCCAATATAAGTATTGTGGGAGTTCCAGATGGAGAAGAAGAAAGAAAGGGGCAGATGGAATAGTTAAAAAATAATGACAGAGAGCTTCCCAAACATAGAAAAAGATGTGAATATGCACATCCAAGAAGCCCAAAGAACACCAAAAAGTATAAACATGAAGAACAAAACACCACACCATATATTGATCACACTATCAAATGTAAAAGAACAATGAGAGAGTCCTGAAAGCTGCAAGAGAAAAGCAACCTGTTATGTACTAGGGAGTCCCAACTAGATTGAGTGCCCATTTCAGAAACCTTGGAGGAAAGAAGGCAGTATGTTGAAATACTTAAAGTGCTAAAAGAAAACAACTGCCAACCAAGAATTTTATGCCCAGTGAGACTCTATTTTAAAAACGAGAAGAAATTAAGGCATTCTCAAATAATCAAAAGCTGAAGGAGTTCATCATCACTAGACCTGTCCCACAAACAATGCTAAAGGAAATTCTTCAGACTAAAAGAAAAAGACACTAGGCAGCAGTTCAAAATGGCATAAAGACCTATGGTAATTATAAATGCCAGTATTATTGTAGTATATTATTTGATATATAACTCCAATTCTTACTTTCTGCAGGTGCTAAAAAGCAAACGAATATAGGGTAATTATAAATCTCTGGTTTTGGAAATACAATGTACAAAGCTGTAAGTGATAACAGGTACAAAAAATTGGGACATAGGAAAATTATATGTTATGTTTTTGAAGAAAGGTTGGTATCAAACCAAATATGATTGCTATATATTTAGGATGAATATTAAATAACAACCCCATGTTAACCAGAAGGAAAATAGATTAAAAAATATATTCAGATAAAAAAAAAAGGAAGGCAATCAATATGGAACAACAACAACAACAAAATCCATATTAATATACAAGTAGGCATTATGGAGGAATTGAGGGACAAAAAAGGTATAAAACATATAAAGACTAAATATCAAAGTGTCAGAAGAAAGTCCTATATTATTAGTAGTGACTTTAATTGTAAATGGATCAAACTCTCCAGTCAAATGGCAGAGACTGTCAAAATGGATAAGAAAGCATGACTCAACTACATGCTATCTGCAAGACCTTAAACTCAAAAGATACAAATAGATTGAAAGTGAAAGGAAGAAAAAATATACACATGCAAGTAGTTACCAAAAGAGTGCTGGGTTAGCTACACTAATATCAGATAAAATAGACTTTAAGTCAAAAACAGTTATGTAGGGCAAAGATGGTCTTTATATACTGATAAAGGGAAGATTCAACAAGAAAATATGATAATTATAAACATATATGCCTTTCAAAATAGAGGCTGAAATAAATGAGGAAAATACTGGCAGATTTGAAGGGAGAAATAGCTGGTTCTTCTTTAACAGTAGGAGACTTTAATGCACACCTTTCAATAATGGATAGAGCATCTATAAGATGCTCTTATATAAGATATATAAGAAAATACAAGACTTGATGATAGTCTAACTGAACTAGTTCTAACAAACATATATGGACTACCTAACCCAACAAAAAGAGAATACACATTCTACTCAATGACACATTGATCATTCTCCAAGATAGAGCATACATTATGTCTCAAAACAAGTCTCAACAAATTAAAAAAATTATTGGAATCATATATTCTCTAAAAACAATGGAATGAAGCTAGAACTCAATAATAGAAAGAGAAGTGGAATATTCACAAATATGTGGAAATTAAACAAATTATTCTTTTAAAAATGTTTTTTATTTAAAAAAAAGTTTTAGATTACATAAATATTCTATAAAAAACAATAGGGGATTCTCATAAGCCCCATCCACTCACCTCCCACACTTTCATCCATTAACATCTTTCATCAGTGTGATACATTTGCTACAGTTGATGAACACATATCAAAGCATTGCTAACAACCATGGACTACAGTCAACATTAGAATTTGCACTCTGCCATGCACAATTTTATAGGTTAGGACAAAATGTATAATGGCCTGTATCTGTCATTGCAATGCCATGCAGTACAATTCCAATGTCCCTAAAATGCCCCCATGTTATACCTATTTTCCCTGTCCCTCTCTCAGAACCTCTGGTGGTCACTGCCTTTATATCAATGATAAAAGTTCTTCCATTGCTAGAATAATAATAAGTTTATAGTAGAATGCAAATAAGTCTACTTTAGTCCATTGTTCATTCCTCAATCTTGAGGATTTGGGGATGGTGATGCCCACCGTGTTTCTAGTTGAGGGGTTCTTAGATCCCATGAGGTAAATAAGTGGAACTATCTTGTTTGCAGTTGCAGACACTCTCTGTTCCTTGGGATGGGAGTTGTCCATCATCATCTCCTTGTTAGTTGTCTTTGGTGAGTCCATGAACTGGATAGTAGGTGTTGCAACTCTGGTGAGATTCAGGGCTTAACTGGCACATAAATAGAACAAAGATTTAAGTCTCTGGGACATATATTTAACAAGTCTAGTGCTAATTATAGGTTCAAACAAAAGGGGCAGAAGAGTCATGTGTAGGGAAACTATGGACATTGTCTTGGTAGGTGGAGACCCACACAGTAACCAAAAGAATATTGAATTTCCATCTTAGAGAGTTCTTCTACATTCTCTAATATAACAACAAGAATCTCTTGACTACATGGGCAGTGCCTAGTGAAGGAAGACAGACCATTAGTCCAAGCCCTTGATATTAATGATTGTACTTATGCACATTTTCTTGTGAAGTTGAAACTTAGCCTAGTATTATATAACGTCTAACAGTTATGTCTCAGCAGGATCTCATTGACTACCACAGTAAAAAGTGCCTCAAACAGTGGGACTCTTAATGGCTCTAGAGACATCTCTATACTATAAGCAGGGCAGACAGCTCAGGACTTTTTATCCTGTCAGTGGGCCTTACTTTGGAATTTATGCTCTCCAGCGTAACAGAGTTAAGCAACATATTCTTAAACACTCAATGGATTAAAATAGAGATCACAAATGAAATTAGAAAATATCCTGAAGCAAAGTAAAATGAAAATGCAACATACCATATCATATGGGTTCCAGTGATGATAGTACTGAGAGGGAAATTTATAGCTCTAAATGTTTATATTAAAAAAAAAAAAAAGTGTGGGAACATGGCACCAGATTAGCAGATAAGACTCAGTGCTCTCACAAAAACAATGGAGAAAGAGCCTATGGCTGCCAGAGGGAACTGCTTTGGGGGTCAGCAGACCAGGACAGTGCTTCATTGCTCTCAGGAGGGTGAGGGACAAAGACAAATAAGCTGAAACAAAAAATTTGAGTTACTGAATCTCCTGGCCACCAGGAAGGCCTCCCCTCCCCCACACTCAAGATGGTCAGCAGCAGTAAAACCCATGGTGCATTGAAGCTGACTGAGAAGGTAGCAGCTGACTTCCTCCCTGCCAGCTGTTACAAGGGAAAAGGGAGAGGAGTCGGGAGGTATTTCTTCAGTGAATTTGGCCAATGGAGCCCACTTTGAATCTTGGCACTGGCCAGATGAAAACAAAGGAATACCGAGAGAGGTACACCTATATGGAAAGGTGTGCCAACAAGTGCTATTGCTGGCTGGTCTGGAAATTACATGCACAGAAATTGCTTTTAGAGCTCTCTTTACCCAACACCTGAAAGAAAGTCTGCACCCGATTAGTGAGTCCCTGCCATGGTTTTTGTTAACTTAAGCTGGGCAATTTTAAAGACACAGGATAAGTTAAACCAAATATCACAGAGCTGTGGAAAAAATAATAATAACAATAAGCCAGAGAGAGAAATGGTCCATTAGAATAGATTCACCAACATATCAGATGCCTAGACCTCAGCAAAAAATTACAAGCCATACTAGGAAATGGGAAGAGATGGCCCAGCCAAAGGAACAAACCAAATATCCTGAAGAGATTCAGGATTTAAGACAATTAATCAATGATAATCACACAAATCTCTTAAATCAATTTAAAGAATTTAAAGAAAATATGACTAATGAGGTAAAGGATATTAAGAAGATACTGGGTGAGCATAAAGAACAATTTGAAAGTCTACAAAGAAAAGTAACTGACCTTATGGGAATGAAAGACATGATGGATGAGATTAAAAATAAATTAGAGGCACATAAGAGTATATTTGAACTGCTTGAAGAAAGAATTAGTGATTCTGAAGACAGAACATCTGAACTGGAAAAGACAGGTAAACAGAAAAAAAGAGAGAAGACACAAATAAATAATATCACAAATGAGAGGGAAGACATTATCACTGAACTTGTAGAAATAAGAGAGATCATAAGAAGATACTATGAACAACTGTATGCCAAAAATTTAGAAAATGTAGACGAGATGCACAAATTACTGGAAACACATGAACCACCTACACTGACTTTAGAAGAAATAGAAAACATCAACAAACCAATCACAAGTGAAGAGATTGAAACAATAATCAAAAACCTCCCAAAGATGAAAAGCCCGGGACCAGATGACTTCACAGGTGAATTCTACTAATCACAAAGATGAACTAATACCAATCTTGCTCAAGCTCTTCCAAAAAATTGAACAGGAAAGAATGCTACCAATTCATTCTATGAAGCCAACATCACCCAAATACCAAAAACAGATAAAGATACTATGAACAAAGAAAAGTACAGATCAATATCTCTAATGAATATAGATGCAATAATCCTCAACAAAACACTTACAAATAGAATCCAAAAGCACACTAAAAGAATTATACACCATGATCAAGTGGGTTTTATCCCAGCTATGCAAGGGTGGTTCAACACAATAAAATCAATTAGCATAATAGACCAGATTGATAAATTGAAGAAGAAAAATTACATGATCTTCTCGATTGACGCAGAAAAGTCATTTGACCAAATGCAGCACCCTTTCTTGATATAAACACTCCAAAACATAGAAATAGAAGGAAGCTTTCTCTAAGTATGGTAAAGTGCATATATGAAAAACCTACACCTAGCATTGACCTCAATGGTGAAAGACACAAAGCTTTCCCACTGAAATCAGGAATAAGACAAGGATGCCCACCATTATTAGGCTAAACAAAGAAATAAAAGGTAGCCAAATAGGAAAGAGAGAAGTAAAACATTAACTACTCACTCATGAAATGATTTTATATCTAGGAAATCCTGAAAAAAAAACAGAACAAAGCTACTGTAATTAAGAAACCAATGCAGCAAGGATACAAGGCAAGATACAAGGTTAATACGCAAAAACCAACAGTGTTTCTATACACTAGTGATGTGCAATCTGAGGAGGAAACCAGAAAAAAAATTCCATTTTTAATAGCAACTAAAACAATCAAATACTTATAAATAAACTTAACAAAGGACATAAAGGACCAGTATTCAGAAAACTACAAAACATTGCTAAAAGAAGCTGAAGAAGACTTAAATAAATGAAAGGACATTCCTTGTTCATGGACTGGAAGACTAAATATCGTGAAGATGCCAATTCTACCCAAACTGATTTACAGATTCAACGCAATCCCAATAAAAATCCCAACAGCCTTTTTTGCAGAACTCAAAAAGCCAAAAATCCAATTTATTTTGAAGGATAAGGGATCCTGAATAGCAAAAAATGTCTTAAAAAAGAAGAAAAATGTTGAAGGACTTTCACTTCTGACTTGAAAGCATATTACTTAGAGTGGTAAAAACAGCATGGTGCTGGCATAAGGACAGACAGATTGATCAATGGAACTGAATTGAGAACTCAGAAATTGACCCTCATATCTTCAGTCAAGTGATTTTTGACAAGGCTGTTAAGCCCACCCAGCTGGCCAGAACAGTCTATTCAACAAATGGTGCTGAGAGACACAAAAAATTAACTCAAAATGGATCAAGGACTTAAATATAAAAGCAACAACCATAAAACTCTTAGAAGAAAGTTTAGGAAAACATCTTCAAGATATTGTGGTAGGCAGTAGTTTCTTAAACCTTACACCCAAAACATGAGCAAAAAAAGAAAAAAATAGATAAATGAGACCTATTCAGAATTCAACACTTTTGTACCTTAAAGGACTTTGTCAAAATGGTGAAAAGGCAGCTGACTCAATAAGAGAAAATATTTGGCAATCACATATCTGATAATGGTTTAATATCCATGATATATAAGGAGATCATACAACTCAACAATAAAAAGATAAAGTATGTGATTAAAAAATGGACAAAAGACTTGAAAAGACAGCTGTCCAAAGAAGAAATACAAATGACAAAGAAACACATGAAAAAATCTTCAACACAAATGATTAGGGAAATGCAGATCAAAACTACAATAAGATATCATTTCACACCTACTAGACTGGCTGCTATTAAAAAGTCAGAAAACTGTAAATGTTGGCGAGGATGTGGAGAGATAAGAATGCCTATTCACTGTTGGTGAGAATGTAGAATGATACAGCCACTGTGTAGGACTGTTGGCAGTTCCTGACAAAGTTGAATATAGACTTGCCATGGGACCTGGCAATACCATTCCTAGTTATATAACCACGAATAGATATCTACACACTGACGTTCATAGCAGCATTATTCCTAATAGCCAAAAGTTGGATCCAACCCAGGTGTCTATCAACTGATGAACGGATAAACAAATTGTGGAGTATATATACAATGGAATATTATGCAGCAGGAAGAAGCCAAGTTGTGAAACATATGACAATATGAATGAACCTGGAGGACATCATGTTGAGTGTAGCAAGCCAGACACAAAAGGACAAATACTGTGTGGTCACCCTACAGAACGAAATATATTACGTGAAATATAAATGTATTATTGGAAATATGAATATGAATGAATTGCATAAATATGATCATTTTTCCTTGAAGCTGTACAAATGTAAGTTAATGCTACGCAATGTTGATATCAGACAAAAAATAAAACAACATTATACTAAGTGTAGGAGATCAGATACAGAGTACAACATATTGTATGATTCCACTTATATAAAATGTACATATAAATCAATTCATAAAGATGAAAGGACATTAGTTGTTATGTAAGTCTGAGGAAGGAGTGCTAAGGGGTTTGGAGTCTTTCTTTTAGGAGCAATGAAATTGTTCTAAAGTTATTAAGATGATGAATGTACAACATTGTGATTATACTAAAAGCTATTGATTATAAACTTTGGATAGAATACCCAGAAACAGCAGCTATGTACAGTGGAGGAAGCATAGAGAGATTGAGAGGTGAGGAATTTTCTTGTCTGTTTTTTTGTTTATTATTATTATTATTGAAATAATGAAAATCCTCTAATAATTATTGAAGTCATGTATGCACAACTATGTGAATATAGCAAATACCATTGACTGTACACCTTGGATGAATTGTATGCTTTATTAATATGTATCAATAAAATTGATGAAAAAGAAGAAAACACTTCAAATCAGAGACTTAAGCTCAAAACTGAAATAACTAGTAAAATAAGAGTAAAGTAAACACAAAGTTAACAGAATGTAGGAAATAACAAAATTAGAGTGGAGATAAATGAACTACAGAAAAAGAAAACAACAGAGAATCAGCACAACCAAAAGTTGGTTCTTTGAAAAGATCAATAGAATTGACAAACCTTTATATAGACTGACAAAGAGAAAGAAAGGAAACAAATAATGAAAATCAGAACTGAAAAGGGGGACATAAAAAATAAAATAAAAAAGGTCTGTAACAGAATACTATGAACAAGTGCACACCAATAATATAGATAACCTTGATGAAATGGATAAATTCCTAGAAACACAAAAACTACCTACACTGACTCAAGAAGAAATGAATCTCAACAAACCATTTACTAGTAAAGAGAATGAAAGTGTAATCAAAAACCTCCCAACAAAGTAAAGCCCAAGACCAGATGGCTGCACAGGGAAATTCCATAAACATTCTAAGAAGAATTAACTCCAATTTTGCACAAACTCTTCCATTGAAGAAGAGGGAACACTTCTTAATGTATTCTATGAGACCAACATAACCTTCATTCCAAATCCAGATAAAAATACAAGAAAGGAAAACTGCAGAAAAATAACTCTTCAATACAGATGCAAAATTCCCCAACAAATTACTAACAAACTAAATCCAACAGCATGTCAAAAGATTTATACAACGTAATCAGTGTGATTTACCCCTCATATGCAAAGTGGTTTCAACATAAGAAAATCAATTAATGTAATACACCACATGAACACAATGAAGGGCAAATTTCAATTTCAATTGATGAACAAAGAGAATTTAATGAAATCCTGCAATGACTTGTACACAGAAAACTATAAAATATTGCTAAAAAGAAATTAATGAAGACCTAAATAAATGGAAGAACATTCAATGTTCATGAATTGGAAGACTAAATATCATGAAGAGGTCAATCTTACCCAAAGCAATTATAGACTCAAAGCAATCCCAATTAAAATTCCAATAAACTTCCAAGACCACACAATTGGGAAAGAATAATTTCTTCAACACATGATGCTGGAAATACTGGCTCTCCAATAGCAAAAAAAGGAGGACCCTACTTCACACTACATTAAAAAAATCAACTAAAAATAGATCAAAAACCTAAATATAAGAATTAGAACTTTTAAACCCCTAGAAGATAATGTAGGGAAACATCTTTAGGACTTTGTGTTGTACAATGGTTTCTAAGAATTTACACCCAAAGCACAAGCCACACATACACACAAAATAGATAAATAATACCTCATCAAAGTTAAAAACATTTTTATCTCAAAGGACTTTATCATGAAAGTTAAATGACATCTTATACGATGGGAGAAAATATTTGTAAACTACATATCTGATAAAGGTTTAATATCCAGAATATGTAAATAAATCCTTTAATTTAACAACAAAGTGCAAATAACCCCATTAAGATTGGGCAATTACTTGAATAGACAGTTTGCCAAAGAAGATATGCAAATAGCCAGAAAACACATGACAAGATGCTAAACATCACTAGCCATCAGTGAAATGCAAATCAAAACCATAATGTAGTACCATTTCATACCGATGAATATGGCTGCTAATAAAAATGGAAAATAACAAGTGTTAGAGAGGCTGCAGAGAAATAGGAACACTCATTCATTGCTGGTGGCAATGTAAAATGGTGCAGCTGTTGTGGAAGATAGTTTGGTAGTTTCTTAGAGAGCTAAGCATAGAGTTACCTGGCAATCCTTCTTCCAGGTATATAGCCAAAAGAATTGAAAGCAGGAACTTGAACAGATGTTTTCACATTGATGTTCATAGAAGCATTATTCACAAATGCCTAAACATGGTATCTTCCCAAGTGTCTATCAATGGCTGTATAAATGTATATAAATACAATGGAATATTATTCAGCCCTAAAAAGAATGAAGTCCTGATAAATGTGACAATATGGATAAACCTTGAAGACATCATGTTGAGTAAAATAAGCCAGACACAAAAAGACAATTATTGTATGATCTCACTAATTTGAAATAATGAGAATACAGAGTCATAGAGTTAGAATTTAGAATGTATTTTACCAGCAGTTATGGGAGGAATAGGAAATGAGAAGCTAAGGCTTAAAATGTACAGGGTTCCTATTTGCAATAATGGAAATCTTTGGTAATGGATGGTGATGATGGTAGCACAACATTGTGAATATAATTAACAGCATTGAAATATATGCATGAATGTGATTAAAAGGGTAAATATTAGTCTCTATATATGGTAACAGAAAAAATATTTTTAAAAATCCAATTCACAACAGTGAACCCTAAGTTTAAAGGTGCACTATAGTTACACACTATAGTACAGTTTTTAAAGTGTGCTATCATCAATTGTAACAAATGTTCCACCAATGCAAGGTGATAAAAATAGGGAGACATATAGGAATCCTGTATTCTATGCCTTATTGTTCTTTAAACTCATAATTTCTCTAATAAGGGAAAAAATAAAATGATACAGCCACTTTGAAACTCTCTGGCAGTTCCTCAAACCACTAAACATAGAGTTTCAATATGGCATAATAAATTTACTTATGGGTATATGCTCAAGATAAAAGAAAATATATGCCACTCAAAATTTTGTAAAGAGATATGCATAGCATTATTATTCATAACAATCAAAAAATGTAAACAACCCAAGTTTCTAGCAACTAATTAATGGATTTATAAAAGTTGATATTCCCATACAATGAAATATTATTTCAAAATTAAAAGAATGAAGCAGTGATACACACAGCACACTTAAATGAAACTTGAAGGCATTGTCCTAAGGAAGTAGCCAGTCAGAAAAGATCATGTTTTCTATGATTGATTTTAATGAAATATTCATAAGAGACAAATCTTTAAATAAAAAAATGTATATTAGTGGTTCCCCAGGACTGAGTTGGAATGTGGGAGCAATAGGAAGTGACTGCTAATGGGTAAGTGTTTACTTTTGCAGGTGACAAAAATCCTAATATTCGAGTTGAACATTGCACAATTCTTTAATATAGTAAATGTGACTGAATTATACACTCTAAATCAGTGAATTTAGAGTTTTCAAATTCCATCTCAATAAAGGTGCTTAAAATATTTGGAAAAAGATATTTAAATATTAAGAAATAAAAGGAAGATATAAAATATTTGCTTGCAGATTGCATTGTTGCATATGTAGAAAATCCATTGTCATGGAAAGCAATATTGCGATGAGATCAGTTTTCTCCAGATTGATCTATAGATTTCATGCAATACCATTTATAATCCAAACTCTATTTTCAGTTGAAGTTATGCATTGATTTCCAAAATTTCTATAGAAATATAAATGGCCAAGAATATTCAAGGCAATCTGGAACAACAATACCAGACATCAAGCCCTATTTAAATATATAAGAGAATTTGTTCATGGTACAAGAATAAAAATATACCAACAAAATAACCAGAAATCCATAAAGAGATTTACACATACACAGTCACCAGTTATATAAAAAGGTGACAATTTACTGCAGTGGGGGAAATCAAGGTCTTTTCAATAAATTTTAATAGGTCAGGATGATATATTTTTGGAAAAAATGAAATTTTATTTTACCTTATATCAAATCTGCAGTTAGTGTCCAAATCAAATTATTAGGAACATTGGGAAATGAATAAATTTTGTAAACATAAAATAAAATAAAACAACTTGTCCATATATATGTATATCATCACTTTAAATTACTTATTTTCTTTTTTAACCATTGTCTCTGCCATTATTTTAGCTATATTTTATAACTAATTTCAAAGTTTTCTCACCAAAATGAGTTATCAGATACTCTCACAAATACTGCAAATGGGCAAAGCAAGTAGTTGTGAGCTCCATTTCTAGATGAAGAAATTCAAAATGGGAAGTTAAGTGAGAAAATCAGGATTAGAAACTATGAATCTTTACTCTTAATCTGGATATCTTTAAGCAAGAACACACAATATCCAGATATGAGACTTTCCAATGAAATGAAACATATGCATTTCTAGTCAGATGAAACATTTGCATCTCTAGTGAAATGAAACATACAATTTTGCAAAAAGTTGGTTAGAAATCGAGTATGTTCTCATTTCTTGATCCCATCATGACAATAGCTAAATTTAATGGAGATTGGTAATTCTCCACTCAAGCCTTAAAGAACACCTAAGAAGTGACTTGTTTTTCCAAAATAATATTGATTGCTGTTCTGCTAAGGAAAAGGCAGAAATTCTAACTGCTATGCAGAGGCAGTTTTGTTAAATGTTTTGCTGAGGAAGAGGCAAAACTCTAAATGCTATGCAAAGGCAGATTAAGTCAAGCAAATGAGTTTCAGGTTATATTAAACGATTATAACAATTGAGCAAGCACAAAAAAGAGTAATTAATTAAAGACATAGGAAAGAATGAAAGTATATACAACCACTCACCAAATCGGGGGAAAACACATCTGAACTCTCACGTGGCTGGGGGACTCTTTGCAGCTGATCAAAGTCCCAAATGGAAAAACGGTCCCAGGCAGAGCGTCCCCTCCTTGGTGAGTCACCGGCTGGCAGCTTAGGGGCTACCCTTTTAAGGGGTTCAGAACCTCAGAACTCCAATGAGTCTTGCAACTCGTGAGGAATGCCCTTATCAAAAGTAACTGAATTCTTCTGGCAGGGGGTGGCCAGCCCTCCACAGGAGAGACTCAATGTCTCAAGGGGTCTTTGTTCTATTCTATTTATGGTACACTGAACAGGAACGTGAAGGTTTTTAGCTTTTAGTTTTACAGGGCATATAAACAGGATGTGTAAATATCATGTCTGGTGACTTGCTCCTTTTAAACACTTGTTTTTGGGTAATAGATGATGGGGTTGCCTGTATAGCAGCATTATAACATTCCAAAGGACAAAGGACAAGTTAATCATTCATGATTCTAGGCTAAAACAGCAGAGAATATTGATTAGAAAGCTTATGAATTCACAATTCTTAGCAATAATTTTCTTATAGTGCATCAAATGTAAATTTAGGAAATAATACAGTTAGGAAGAAGACTTTCTACCATACATTATTAAAAACCAAAGATTATTTACTTTCCCCAAATTGTAATATTTCAAATTTTCAAGTTATTTCTAATTAATAGTCTCTTTCAAAATGTTAAAAAATAATTTCAATGTGCATATATCTTTTTATAAAATTTACTGTGTACTTATTTATTGTTTAAAACAGTATCACTTATTCATTCAGTAAATGTTTATTATCTTCTATTTATAATTTCATGGTCTAGGTCACCAGAATGCTTATAATATAGGGTATAAAGTCATGCATAAATATGTATATCTACTTTATCCTAGACAAAGTACACATGAATAGAATACTGTTATGGAAAGCATACAACCATAAAATATTTGCAATTTAGATCATAGAAATGTTTTAAATTAAACAATCTAAATAAACAAAAACCTAATGAAAAGATATAGAAAAGTACTACATTCATATGAATTATGAAATTTCAAAATTAAAAATTCTCTGTATCGAAAGTGATAATATAGCTTGTTGCCTCCTAAAAAGATTCACGTTTTCCACTCTATATTCTTTGCAAAATTCACTATCATGAAGAAGTTAAAAATAATATATCAACTATATGAAACACAGTTGATTTTTGCCCACCTGTTTGTAATACATCAGGGCATGCTGCTATTTGCTAAATGGACTGGAAAAAGAGAATATTATGTAAATATGCAAGAAGATATAGTTGTGACTGATGTTTCTGCATGTAAAAGTTGTCTAGGGTTAAGATTAAAAGGAAAAACTACTGTTATATATGTAATTAAACTTTTGCAGTCTTCGAAATGTTTGAGTCGATCTTTTAGATATTCACATGCAGCAGATGGTCTCTACCAATTTATTTTCTACAATCAGAAGCATTCTGCATAAAACATTATTTTAAATTCTTTGCTAACTAAGTAAATAGAGACTGAACCTGTTTTCTCACTTGCACAAACCATGTCTGTTTTTAATGCAAAAATATAATATGCAGGGAAGTGGATATGGCTCAAGCGATTGGGCTGCTGTCTACCAGACCCTGGGTTCGATTCCCGGGGCATCCTGGTAAACGCAAGCGGCCCACACCCAAGGAGAGCTGACCACCAGCATCTGTATAAAGTTAGTGCACCAAGATGATGCAACAAAGGGAGACAAGCAGACACAGAAAAACGCACAGCAAATGGACACAGAGAACAGACAGCGAGCACAAGTGGCAAGGGGGAGAATAAATAAATAAAAATAAATCTTTAAAAATATATATAATATGCAATATTTTTTGGTTTAAACTGAAGTAAAAACCAAGAAAGAAATATGAAAAGTGGACCTTGATTCAATTTTTGCAAACTGCATTATTTTCTAAAGCCATGTCTAGTAATCACCTTGGAAAATAACTGTAAGATAATTTGACAAAGAGAACATCACATGATTATTTACTGTCATGTCATTTACTATGGAAAAGAAAACAGTTCACATAAAAATCCTTTTTACCCACTGTCATCAGTAAATAGTCATCAACTTTCTCCATCTCAAGCTTTACTTTTCTAAAATTTTCAAATTGTATTTTCTTAATGACTCAAGTTAATATACGGATTCCTTGAAGTTTTACTTTTTTGGGTGTTATTTGAAAATATTTTCCATGTAAATAAAAAAAATTCCACTAACATCAGAAAAAAATTAACAGACTTATTCTTGGTAAATGCACTGCACCTCTGTAGGATTGGAGTTATAAAATCACTTTCTGACTTACAATTGCAAAATAAAATCTCAATAAACAGCAATTGGAAAGTATCACAAGTTCAATTACTATGAAGTATCCTTGCAGCACCATTACAAAGAACAGTGAGAGCAACAATACAAAATATGTTCTAAAAACATGATATGGAGTGATAAAAAATGCACATTTTACAAGTAAAAAATGTTTGCAAGGCAAAAATTTTTTTCATAGCCTTTCAATTGAATGTTTTTCCCTTGAGATTTCATGCTCTCTTATGAACCCTCTCCACTTCTAATACCAGTCTGAAAAATAGAGTAAATATATCAAGAAGTCCTACCAGCAATGTTTTAGTCTCAAATAAAAACAAAACAGAAAAAAACAATAAAAAAAAACACAAGAAGAAAACACTATTTATGTCTCCAAATGAATTAGACCTTTCAATCTGCCTCTCTACAATAATAACTGTTGTGTTTTTTCCTTTTAGTATAATATTTAAGTATATTGTTCTGCTTTCAAGTTATAAAAAAATTGACAAATTTAGCCAATACATTGAAATTCTGAACACAAGTTTTCTGACAGATAATTTAAAGCAGAAACTATATTCTTGGACTGTAATTGTCAAAGGTTAATTCAGAGGCAATTATTAATGATTTCTTAACCTCTAGGACAACATCGTAGATTAAAATTTTCCATGGGTAGAAATCTTCAAACTAACTGTATACAATTTAGAGAATGATTACAATATAGAAGAAAGTAATTATTTGGACTTTATAAAAGTAAATCTTGAACACATGCAATTTCGGATAGGTAGAGCATTGACACAAATAGATTCAAATCTGTCAATATAACCAAATATTTCACTTCCCGTCAAAAGTGGGAGTTGATTGATCTTCTCTTGCCAGAAGATTAATTGATTCTATGGATTTGATTTATGAATCCCTCACACTAACATTTGATCAACACTTTTAGGCAAACTTTGACATGGTCTCCATAAGTTAACGATAAAATAAGGACATTCTTTTGGTTTCTGTCATTTAATGAGTCTAAAACAGGAAAGCCACAAAATCCAACCGATCCAAACAGGCTATTTGCAGATCACATGTGTTCGGTCCAAGAAGGAGAAACGCAAAATTTTCATGTAGCTCAACCAGCCCCTGGCTGGCTTTTCCCTTTGGAGGATCACGGTGCTTTTGATCCTGCTGGGATCACTCTCCTATTACCAACCATTCCTTTAAGATTAAGTCGTCATTTCTGTAGGTGACTGTGTAACTTAAGCCTTTATCTTTTATAGTGAAACATATGACATTTTCAGCATCTATCATCAAATAAAATTTCCATATTAACTTCACTATTTTATTCATATCCATAATTATTTTTAACTTTTGTTGGCATTCATAATTTTTTCATTCATAAAAGCTTTTCAGCATGCATTTGAAGCCATTCATAAGGGATAGTTCTTGCACTATTTCTGTTGCCACAGAAGATCAACTGTCTGTTTTCAGATCATTGCCGAGGCTACTAGCAAATGTGTGGGCTTGTGGGCATTGAGGATCACAAGGACAATGACATGTTGTATTTATAACAAAAAACTTGAAAAGGATGTCTCACCCAAGCTGTTGGTTATAATGCAGTTCATTAAAATTTAAACATGTTTTAATCTACAAATTTATATACATATATACCTGCTCATTATGTTACCTTGCCATTGATTATCTTTAAGATACTTTTATAAGGATATGATTATATTATCTATAAGAGAAAAGACCCTGCTAGAGCTTTAGATTTAAACACGTAACATCTGTTTTACTCACCCTTGTTTACCAGGATTTTGAATGCAGTAATAAGAATGATGTAACCCTAAGCTAATAGAATATAAGTCATGTGGATACATCCAGTTGGCATGAAAGTACAGTCTGCTTCACTAGTCTCAAGAGCCACAATTACCAGGCTTTGCATTTCTCTGGAGTGCAGTAAGCCGGCTGTGGACCATTTCACATATGTCGTAAGGTCACTCTGACCTAATTACTCTCTTTGGGATAATGAGCATTTGTGAGCCAAATACCATTTTGACACAGTAGCTGGGAGAAAACATTGGTCAAAGACTTTATAAAACTATTAAAAATGGGGAAAACACAGAGCCAACCTTCTCTCTGTTGGCTTGTAGAGTCACTTATTGGTGGTCAAATTGGTTACACAGCTATATTAACAACAGCATTGTCCCTTGTTTACTTGATTAGTGGAAGTATTTGAATAGCTTTGGAATACACATGTATGTGTGGTAAGCAATAAATGGTCTGGAGTATTTCTTGGCTGCATCTGATTTTTGCTATATCTTGAACAAAATTATAAATTCAAATGTTCACATGAATATAACATTTGACACTTGGCTAAAGACAATGAAATACTGTGCCTGATCTGCCAGCAATGACCAAGGAACTGAAAACCTCCTTCTGCTGTTTCCTTTCTAAAATGTTTTTCAATTTTTAATGGACTGTTTGCACTGGACTCAGATTTCAGCTGCAGGTCCCTGATTAAAGTGTTCTTTGGTCTTCCAATCTAATGTTAACAGGAACTCTACGGTTCTTCACTTGCAATCTATTATTAAAAAGAGCAGAAAAGATCCTTAATAGGTGTGAGCAAGGGAAATGAAAGAACCTTTTCTTTCTCTCTCTCTTTTTTTAAATGACGAACTCTGCTGTTAAAAGGAAGGAAAAGTACATCTGAAGGACAAGAAAGCTATTAAGAACAAACTTCAAGTTGTCAAACTGCATGAAATCAATACTGCAATATGATAAAATGTAAGTCACTAATATGAAAAAACAACCCATACTTAGCGAAAAAGTTGCAAGAGGCAGATTAAGTAATTTGAACTCGTTAAAGCAATTGGAATTTGAATTATACATACTATGTGTAGTTTTTAACATTTTGATGAGTTTTATGACTGTTATATTTTATTTTACTTCTATATTTTCTATATTTTTTCTACTTTCCTTACATATAATGGTAACTGAGAGGTGGAATATTAGCCTGCATTTTCACATAGCTAGGTTCTCAAATATTTAAGGTTGGTTGAACTACATGCAATTACCATTTTCTGAAGATCAAAATGGTTAACTATTGGCAGTTTCATATTGTTCAACCTATGAAATACCTATGGACATTTGAATATTAAAATTGTTGAGTATTTAGAAGGTGGTTATCCTTTTATTCAAGCTTTGCTACCAAGACCATGTGTGATTCCAGAAATTACTGACATAATTTCCTTCGCATTTTCTCTAATCATTAATTTCCTTCATATTTTCTGTAAGCATCATGGTTTAAAATAAGTGTATTTGAAGAAATCTGATATCTTTGTAAAAAAAAAACCAAAAAAACCTTATGTTTATGTTTTGCATCCTACTCAGGTCCTTATCAAGATATTTAACCCCACTAATCTATTGAAGCAGCCTGGCCAATTAAAAATAGCCACATTTTTCTCTTAATATATGAGTCATAGTAGGTAGCCAAAAATCTGGTTTTGAATATGAAATCTGGTTGCTAAAGATTTGCTATGATCTATAACCTCAAATATGCCAATGCCTTTAGGTCCTGTTTTTTTTAGACTTAATTTAAATATGCATGTGCATGTGTGCATACACGCACACACACATGCATATACACACAGCTTGTGTAACTTGACTGGCTGGAGTAATTTCTAAAACAAACAAAAGTAAATGCTCACCAGTTATATCTACACTTATGTAGTAAAACTAACATGCATTAGGAAGGAAAAAAATAATAGGAGTAGGCATAAAATTTCCTCATGCAATTTAGCAGTTAAGTGTAATTTACAAGTATAAGCTGTATGGATCAATCATGTACCATACAGTTTAGCTTCAGTAAAAAGAAATTTGAAATCCTGAAAAAATGTGGTGCCATCATCAGAAATTTTCTTATCAAGGGCAAGGCAAATATTCCATAAATAGTAACATCTGGTTAGAAACCAAGTTTTTACATACCTTGAAACTCAACAATAGATATAGAAATGGAAATAAATTTATATGAGAGTTTTCCCATATCTTACATTAAAGAAGGCACAGGTGGAGATAGCCAGGCATGATTTTGTGTTGCTCTGGAAGTATATCAGTGCAAAAATTAATTTTATTTATAAGAAAAATAATAATTCATAAAAATTTCAAATGATTCATGGTCCACTTAAGATCACTTATTGCTATCAAATAGAATAAGTAATATTACACCATTCATGAGCATATGAAAGGCAGCAAAATGTGGAGATAAGCCATCTCCAGTGTCTGTTTTGCTGGGAAAAAAATGGGCTGGCATATAACAGGGCCCACTGTGTTAAGGATTGCATCAGAATTAGAGCTAATGAAGGTGGGGGTGGGGTAGGCATTTTCAACTTTGAAACTCATCCATCATCAGTAGAACAGAACAAAATGTCATCCAAAGGCAACACTTTTGTCTCATTATACTTCACTTGTCTTAATCATGCTTAGCTCATATCCTCCTAGCTCTTTGAACCCTGTTTTAAAGGTCATTGCCCAAGGTCTACCAAATCTGTCCCTACCTATTTATTTAGGTGGATCTGTCCCTACCTCTATCCCTAGCTTATTCTTTTTACTCTGACTGGCTTTCTTACTCTTTCTCAAACCACCCACTTCAAGGCCTGGCATTTGCAATTTTTATTTCTGATGAGAGGCCCTGGATGATGACAGGCACGAAGTTGCGACCATCATATCAGCCAACAGTCAGTCAAATAACAAACACTTAAGTGAAGCCATTGACCACTACATGAGTGCTGTTGCATGCATGTATCAAGTCAAACCTAGCAAAAACACTGCTTATTGTTGCTGGCCCACATAATTGTGAGCTAAATAAATGTTATTTATGCTACTAAATTTTGGGGTAAAACGTAACACACCAAGCCTAAGTGATAAAGTATTTTAACCTTTATGTACAGTGATAAAGCATGGTTTATTTGTTTGTTTGCTTAGACAATTTTCCTTTCCACTTTAGCAATTGTGATAGTAT
>JAQZBX010052008.1:0-19255 GCA_029593785.1 Cabassous unicinctus | reverse complement strand
CTGGTCGTCCCTCTCTCCACCCCTTGTTCTTTACTTCTTTAGGAATATCACTACAGCCAGCCCCTGACATTGAGAAAGATCCGGATGGATACCTCTGCAGACAGACAAATGCCCACAAACGTGTTCACAGCTTGTCCTAAAACGGCAGGAGGAGCAACATTCCTTGCTTCCTTTCCCGTCTCCTTGCAGGCTGCAGCGCCCTTGTGTGAAGAGAATAAACAGTGTTTCTGGGAACAACAGGGCTGTCCTTGGATGGGGTCGTAATTTTTTGAGGGTTTGGGGAACTGGAATCTGCAGGGCCCTCCCAGGGCCCTGCTCCGTGGCCTAAAGGTTATTTGCCAGTGAGCCAAGGGGCAGGTGCTGGCCGCCCGCAGGGCTGAGCTGTGGGGTTGGGAAGCCAGACTACTAGGGGGCTCTGATTCTCTCCAAATGGGTCAGCTTCACTAAAGAAAGGGAAAACACCAAGCCTATCTCTCATCTTGTGTACTTCTGAGCAAATAATGACCATTTCAGCAAAAATACAATAATGTGGTGTTGAGTTTTAGAATTCTTTCTTTCCTTCTCTCAGCTTCACTTTCCTCTGGCTCAAGGAAAAGGCTGACCAGAATCATTTGCTAGACAAGAAGGCCCAGGTTCTCCTGAAACAGAAGGAACTCGGATATGGATTTGAACTCACTCAGCAGGCAGAATCAAGTCCTCTACAAGGACCATAATCTGAACAAGCCCCTGGGTATGTCCACACATACCTATGCCCAAAGACAGGAGAGCACACACATGCATACACATATATATAGGGAATCTAAAGACATAGCTGCATAAATACTTCCACTCACAGGGACACACAACCAGTACCACATGTACAGACTTCCAATCACATGGATACATTTGTCTTCATGTAATCCCCTAGGGACAGCATCCTACAGCCTCGGCCTCACCTTCACCCGCCTTCCTCCCACTGCTCCCACCAAAGCCGGTATTTTCATGGAATCAGGAAAATCTCCTCCAGTGTCTTCATGTTGCTCTTTTGCTCCATCCTGAGGGCCCTTCCAGCGACAGCTTCCCAGCCTGCAGCGCTGCTGTGCACTCCTCAGCACCAGATCTTTGTATGTGCATTAGTTTAGGCTGATCACAGATAATTACTAGAAAAAGTCAAGGGGCAGAGCTCTGAGATCAGACCAGCTTGGTGGCTACAGCACGGCTTCTGAGCTGGACTGCCTGGGTGTGTCCCAACTCTGTTGTATATTAGCTGTGTGTCTCAGTTTCCCCATCTGAAAATGGGGATCACAACAGCACTTGCCTCATGGGGTTGTGTGATCATGAAATGGGTTCATATACCTAACCTGCCTGGAATGATGCCTGACACTTAATGACCTCTTTTTTGTAAGTGTACATCAAATTAAGGTCCATAGTTCAGCCTGGTGGTGCTATTTTCATGAGCAACCCTGGGGGCCATTTCCTCTTCCCCTATCTCCCGTCAGGGACAAGGAAGGAAAGAACACAATGAAATGATGACCAGACAGACACATCCTTCAGACTCTTTTAATGCTTGGCATCCTTTCCCTGTACTTCACTGATTATCTCTTAATTATATATAATAGCATCATGACCTTCAGCAAATGATGTGGGATAACAGCCGCCTCATCTACAAAGCCTCTTAGGTAATTTCTAAGATCCTCTTTGGTATAGATTATTTAAAAGACAGATATAGGCAATTTTTTAATCTCATTTTAAACACTAGTTTCAAACTCCTCCATTGATATTCTGCCTTTTTTAAAAATCAGATTGTCAAAAAGTAGAACACATGACTGCTTCAGATCCCCTTTCTTCTTTTTTATCCTTCCCACTTTCTGGTGGATGTATAACCAACAGTGCAATGGAAGTAAGTGAGGTGATTCAGGAACATGAGAGAAGTTGTCCAGTGAGATCTAAACAGCCAATGTATTAAGAATAAAGCCAGACCAAGATATTATGGCCTTATAGGGAAGCCTAATAATTTAGCTTCCTTCCAAGCTAATTTTCTTTAAAAATCTGTTCAAATATTTTTATGGAGGAGTAGGGGAAAGAAGAGGAGAATAGCTGACAAATATACTAAGCCTCTTCTTTGCTATCTGGACAATTCTGCTCTGCCCCAAATTTGAATATTCCAATGCTCTGCTGCCAAGTAGACCTGCCCTACTTAGAAGACAAATGACAGGCAACTCATGTGAAACCCAAGCCCATTGCAAGCAATCTTTCTTTTAAAATTATTCCTTCCAATGTACATGTATTTCTGAAAAATATAACTTTCTCCATTGTGTTACATTTCCAGTAAGGTTGAGGACTCCAGCAATGTTCTAGTGCCCCTTATGAATCAATGCCCCTAGAAACTGCCCTCTGACCCTCCTGGGAAGCTGGTTTCGACTAGGAGGGACAGATGCTTTTCTAGCCATGGGTCAGATGTGCCTCAAGAGTCTATCTGTGGTGGCATCTGTGTGGCTCTTTGAAGGTCTTCTCATCCCAGGAAAACCCAGGAAGATACATGCCTTCCTGATTTGGTTCCCACACTCAACGTCCAAGTGAGCTTGTCATTTCCACAGTGAAACATACTTTGCCCTCTTTTCTCTTCTCAACCTCAGGTTCCTAACCTTAGTTTCATAATGTGGGCTTGAAGAACCCACAAAATCTGCAATGTCTTCTGAATCTTCATAGAAATATTAAATCATGAGCAGAGTTATTTTAGAACAAAGTGGTGCTTTCCTGGATTCTAATTCTTTGAGAATTGGTAATGTATGGATGACCTCTGTCGTAACCCTTCATTAATTAAGATATTCAATTAACCATCATGACAGGCTAAATAAGGCTTTGCTGTGGCAACAATGTGTTTTTCCATGTAGAAGGACGGTTCCTATCATTAAGCCATTAAGCTCTCCCATTCCCTCCCCGTAAAGTGGTTTTTCCGCATGAGTGTGACTAGCCAGACACACTGGTGTACAGCTGGTAAGGTTGGGGTGGAAGGGCACTGTCTGTGCATGGATCAGAGAAAAGTAAACCAAGTCAAGAAGGAAATGAACTCAAGGGGGCGACCTCATTCCCAGCTAGCTCTGAGCAATGTGGATAACTAGTAATAGGCAAGAAGGAGATACTCTCCTCTTCCTCCCACACCCACGACTGTCTCCTTAAAGTCCTATTTGATGTAGGAGTTTCCTTTTGGGGATGGACCAAAGTCAGACTATGGGCATGACCTGTGTAAAACTCAGATGTGAATTCTACAAAAAGCCTGCCTACATCCACCCAAATATCAGAGACCTTTGGGGAAATTCCAGCAGCTCTCCACCCCTAGCCTCAGTGTTCACAAATCTTTGCCCATGCTGTATTCACACATCTCTTTCCCCTTGTCTGTTTAACGAACTCCTACTCATACTTTAAGGCCCAACTCAAATATTTCCTCTCAAGATGACTTTTATGACTCTCACCACCACCCAGGCAAAAAGAGGCTTCTCTTCTATAGGCTCCCCCTAGAACTCTGTGCATGATTCTCTCATCCCAACTCTACCAATTACTACCTGTGGGAATGCAGGCAGGTCATTAGACTGCTTTGTGCCTCAGTTTCCTCATAAGTAAAATGAGCATATTGGTTGTTGTGAGGGTTAAGCGAATTAATACAAGTAGAGCCCCTTTGACAGTGATGGGCATGTAGTAAGTGCTCAACAAATGTCAGTAGGTTTGTTACAGCCTGTGCACAACATATTGTAATTGTGCCTGCCACATTCATGACTGCAAGTGCCTTACAAGTATGCGCATGCCTTATTCTTCTCTACATATCCAACATCTAGCAAAGCAGCTGGTATACTGTAGGTGCTCAATGAATGTTGGTTGAAGAATGAAAAGAAGGAGGAGGGAGGAAGAAAGGGAGAAGTCCCTGAGAACTGAATATGTTACCTTCAAAGCTCCATCAGCACAATCCGATAGTCCATCTCTAGCTGGGTACATGACTAAAAGAAATCTTTATCCTTCTGGTTAATTTTAACCAAAATCTTTTAGAATCACAAATTTCTTGAATGGTATTGAGATACCTCAGTACTCCAGAGGACCTGTGTGATGGTTTTAAAATATGTCCAAAAAGACTTGACTTTGCTATTACTTCCTTCAAAAGGTGGAGCCTAGGGGAGCGGGTGTAGCTCAGTGGTTGAACAACTGCTTTACATGTGTGAGGTCCCGGGTTCAATCCCCAGTACCTCCTTTAAAAAAAAAAAAAAAAAAAAAAGGCAGAGCCTAATTGCCTCCCTTAAATGTGAACTGTACTTAGTGACCCACTTCTAATGAGTAGAGAGTGGCAGCTGGAGGGTGTGCAACTTCTGAGATTTGAACATAAAAGCCATTGGAGCTTCTTCCTTGCTCTCTCTCTTGGATCACTTGCTCTGGGGGAAGCCGCTACCATGTTGTAAGGACACTCAAGCAGCCCCATGCAGAGGCCCACGAGGGGAGGAAGTGAGGCCCCCTGACAACAGCCAGTGAGGATCTGAAGTCTCTTGCCGATAGCCATGTGAGTGAGCCATTTCAGAAGTAGCTCCTCCAGCTCTAGTCAAGTCTTCAGATGAATGCAGTTTCAGAAAGACCCTGAGCCAGAACTACCAAGCCAAGTTACTGCCATGTATCTGACCCTCAGAAACTGTACTAATTAATGTTTATTGTTTTAAACTGCTAAATTTGGGAGTAATTTGTAATGCACCCATAGATATCTAATACATCTGGTAATTAAATAGCACATGCACTGGGGGTCAGATTTCTGTCTAGAAGTGACATGCCTTTGAATAGAAAATGAGGAGGCAGAGGGGTCATAAGTTCCTGCAAAACTTTATGTCCTGGGCCCAGGGAGAGCTCCTGTCATCTCTTACTAGGGCTGGCCAGGCTGCCACTCACCTATGGGGGCCAAGGCTGCCTGCAGACCACCGTCAGTGGGAAGGCTTTGTTCACTCCTTGGGATGGGAGGGCCCCACTGCCTGGTATTGACCCTGCCCCTTCTGGATCTGTAAAAAGCTGACTTAGAATAGTTTGTGCATGTCTTTAACATATCTTCAATTCCCTGGAGTGTCTGTCTAGGGTAGAAAAATGCATTCGACCCAGAGCCTGTTATTATACCCAGACCTGGGAAAAGTTCACAGAGCCTCTCAAAGCCTCAATGTCCTCATTGGAGAGATGGGAATAATGAGCACCTTTATCTTTGGTGGTCATTGTGGGGATGAAATGAGATAAAACATGCAGCATTTCACAAACCTTGCATCTGTGCTGCTATAGAAATACTAGAGTTTTGTGTTTCCCAACAGCTCATGTACATGCTCATTAGTCTCAAATTCCCTCAGTAATCCTCCAGATTAGAGAAAAATTGTTTGATAAGTTTACATAAAGGCCAAATGAGAATACCTGAAGAAGGGTAATGTGTAGCCCAAAGAAATGGCTTCCAACTTATGAAATTCTAGAAAGCGATGGAAGAGAGATTCAGAAGAAGGGTCCCTTCCAGTAACCACATATAAGGCCAACTCTCCTTGGCTGAAGTGGCTTTTGGTGACATGGCATGAAATGGGAGGCAGCCAGCCTGGTCTCAGGGCAGTCCTGCTTGCAGATGGGGGCTGAAGCATCTGACCCCTTCAAATTCCTTCCAGTTTCATGATTTTGTCTTCACTACATCTTCTCCCTGCCTCCCACTCCCTACCTTCACCACCACATGCTATTTGTCAGGAAAAAAACCCAGAAATATTGAAATGTGGTTTGAGTATCACAGCAGCCAGGAAGTTGATAGAACAAGTGAAAACTATTTTCTTAACTCACAGCTTCTTTCCAGGAAATATAGCACTTATAATGTATAGATAAATAGTTGGAGCCATTTAGACCATTTCACTTGTCCTTTCCCACTCGTCAAAGCATTTAGCTAGCAGCGCAATGGGCCCTACTTATGTGAGCAGATGCCTCCCTCAGCTACAAACAGTGGCTGGTCTCTGGGGTTTTGTTCATAGAATTAGGTCACAGACAATTCAGAGGATTCCCAACCAAGCAAACTATGTTTCTCCTTAAAGATCTGAAAACCCGAAGACTCCACTTTTCTGGATTAGACTATTTAAGATTACCAAATGTGCCCCTTGTCAGGACAGTTAGTTCTGAACACCGTCTCTCTTCTCTACCTCACAGCTCCTCCTTACTTGTGGTATCTGCTTTCTCATCTCACTCAGAAATTGTTTCCTCAGAATCTCGTATAGCCCCACTCTGCTGCAGGGCATCCTTTCCACTTCAGCTCCTATTGATGGCACTGAATTCTCTCTTCTCAGTTCAAAGAGAGGCCTTGGTTGACTCAGTTCATCTTGTTGGGGGAGCTAGGCCCTGTCTTGTGTCTGTGACCAAGCTTTGACTTGGCTGCCTTGGGTCAGTGTCCAACCTGGTCCACTCAGCTGTGCTGGGACAAGCCATGTGGTAGAAGATATGACTGCCCGGGCCTGTGTTTTAAGCAAAAGCTGTAGCAGGGAAGCTTCCCTAAAAAGGAGGCTGTAGGCATGTCAGGTGGGTGATCTTAGCACTGCAGCACCGTAATCATGGCCAGGTGTATAACTCAGGCTGATGCCTGGTCTCAAGTTTCCTTCATGATCCCCATGTTAAAAAGTTAAGACTTATCCCAAACTTGGCTTTTCACTCAGGCACCACTTGCAGGCTTATGGTGTTCTAATTAAATATGTACAGGACTGACTTCAAGAGAACAGGATTCTGAGTGGTTAACCCCAGGCCTCAGGAGTCTGTCTACTTGCCACTCACAACTTGCACCTGAGTTCTTGGCACTGAAACTCCAAGAGCTCCCTGAGAGCAGAGCTGCAGATCTGCATAGTAAACAATTAGCCTGGTTTGCTAATTTTCTGAGCCTGATCTCATACTCCTTGCAATTGGGTTCCCTGCATGTCATATAAAAAACCCCATGATTTAATTTGGAAACGCCTTGAAGCATAAGAATACACCAATGATGTCCCAGAGAAAAACAATTTTGCAACTGTCAGACACGTGATGGAATGGTCAAAAGGACATGAAATCAGCCATGCAAATTGTGAGATGTAAGTCACACTTCTATTTGTACTATGACAGTGTGAAAATTGGAATTATTTTTGTCAATATAGAAAAAAAATTCACAGACTATGCATACCATCTTATGGAGAAAACTGCTGTTCTAGGTCCAAATTCTGTGCAACATACCCTTGATTTTTTCTCACTTAACCCATAACCTCAAGACCGTCAGTATTGCATTTAACCTGATATTTTAAGAATCCAGTGGAAGTATACATGTGACTATTTAATAAATACTCCACTTGTTGATAGCAAAGAAACAAATCATGCTATTTTTTTTTAAGGCCAGTAAAAAGAATTTATTGGGAAATGGGAGAAAAGAACAGAGCTTGCTGAGAAATGGGAAAGAAGAATGGAAATACACACCAAGATTTGGGGCGGGCTCCTCTAGGCAGAGACAGCGAGCTCTGGCTTGTGTGGTTACTTACCTTTTAAACTATTATTCCTCCCTTGCTAATGCTGTGGGGGGGGGGGCAGCTGTTATTGGCTACCCCACCAATGGTGGGGGCCAATGGTGAGGCCTCTTTAGAATATCTGGGTCATGTTATCTTTTAATCACCTGGTTTCATTTTGCCAATTCAATTTCTAAGATTTAGGAATAATCAAATCAACTGAACCTGAAGTTCAATTATGTCACCATCAAACAGATATCTTGGGTAAAAGATCCAGACCTCCATGTTAACTAGAAGACTGATGGCATTGGAGTGGAATAAAACAAAAAGCATAGGGTTGAATTAAGAATATGGGTTCAGCACTAGGAAATGCAGATTAAAATCTCTCTTCTCAGTTACATAATCCCTGGAAAAGTTTTGGTCATGGATGGTGGTGATGGTAGCACAAAACTGTTAATGTAATTAACAGTATGTAATTAATCAGCACCTGAATTAAAATATTTGAATGTGGTTAAAAGGGGAAATTTTAGGTTGTACAGATGTTACTGGAATAAAAATTTTTAAAAAACCACATAGGCCTGTACAACACAAACAGTGAGGCCTAATGTCAACAATGAACTAGAGTCCATAGTACAGTTACAATAATATTTTTTCATCAATTGTAACAAAGGTACCACACTAATGCAGGGTGTTAATAATGGAGTGGAAGAAGGGTGTATGGGAAGTCTGTATTTTCTGCATGATTTTTCTGTAAACCTACAACTTCTTCAACTTAAAAAAATTATATATAAAATATCTCCTTTTATATAATCGCTCTAAGCCTTGGTTTCCTATGACAGCTTGCTCTGGAATTCTTGGGAGGACATAATGAGACAATGCTTATAAAGTGCTTAGCACAATGTCTGGCACAGAATGGGTACCTAATAATGTATAGCATTTATTATTTTACCCACTTTTCCTTTTGGAAAGGAAAAAAATATTTCAAGAACAGCTTACCTCAGAGGTAAACTTTAAAAAATAATAAATAACCCAAATCCCTAGCTGTTATTAATCAAAGCTTCTTTTAACTTTAGTTCAATTGATAAATACATTTATAATTCCCCCTGCATCTTTAGGTTAAAATCAGATCTTTCCTAGGCGGGCATATCTGGCCTCAAAATGTCTTAAAGTTGTCAGCAATGTGTTCTTCAGTCCCTGGTGGGGAAAAAAGAGCAGCAGCAGCAGCAGCAGCAGCAGCAGCAGCAGCAGCAGCAGCGATCTGCTTGCCAATTGATCCTCACTGAAGGGATCACTTTGGTTTGCCTGCTGGTCACTTTCTGTAATCCTTTCCCTAAGAATCCCTAAGGCCACAGCAGTGTCCATCCATAAGGCATGAGTCAAAGAAGTTCACTGCAAGTACAAATTTACTTTGATGTCTCTTGTTTTATTTGTAAAATTGATGTGTTTTGAATTCTACTTTATATCTGTATTTGTTTTTAAAACAAAATCATGTTTATCCTCTACCTTTCCTCTAGCTTTGCATAATCCCAGCACACCAAGCCAAACATCAGTGTATCAGTTAGAAATACTTTCAGGTATAAATAACAAAATACTAAACTATAGTGGATTAAGTCATAAGTACATGTACTACTTCACATATTTAGTGGCTCAACTATATCATCAGGGATGTGACTTTCTATCCTATGCTAAAACACCATCTTAAGTGTGTTGGCTTTCCATGATTGTCCTGTTAGTTCATGATCACATGATGACTGCCATAGCTCCTGGCATCACTTCTTACTTCTCACATTATCATTCCAAGAAGAATAAAAGGGGAAAAAGAAGGGGGAGCTGATGTGGCCCAGTGGTTGAGTGCCGACTTCCCACATACAAGGTCTTGGGTTCAATCCCGGGCTGAATACCTTAAAAAAAAAGGGGGGGGGGGAAGATGACATAATCAAATACTCCCTTCTTATTTATTTCTTTCTCCAGTGAACAATTTCCCAGAAGCCCCCCAAAGACACACAGTTAAGTCTCTTTGGCCAGAACTTGTGACACAACTATCCCTAGCTGCAAGGGAGGCTGAAAAGCAAGTTCTGGCAAAAGGGAATGGAGTTTCCATGAATAGCTTAGAATTATCATGATTCATCCCCTGTAGTTTGGCTAACTGGGAATAAGGAGTTGTGAATGGCCACTGAGTAGGCAAATGATAGTGTTTGCCACACTCAGTAGGAAGTTTTGCTTTTCCTGCTTCTCTGAGCCATCTCTTCAGGCATGGAAGAAGAAAGAAATTCCATAGTTTTTTTCTATGAAATTGATACCACCTCACCCCTCAACCCTTTTCCAAATCAGAAAGGAATAAAGTTCTAATTTTTCTTAAAAAGAAAAATCTTTCCCTTCTCAACAGGAATTTCTAGCACTGAATTCTGTCTTAGGAGCTACCTATGATTCAAATATGATTATATCAGAAGACTTTCTGCTTTAGATTTACAACCTGGGAGGGAGTATTGTCTATTGCTGGAAGACGCAGGGAATCCAAATACAACTGAAACTCTGCGTTCTCAAGAAGATGGAGCAGACGTGGGGTCAATGAAAGGTAGTTTTCCTGAGTCTTGCTTTTGACACTAGAGGTTGATTGGGAGGCAGACTGAAGTGGGTGTCTGCCTCTGAGGGACGCTGGATCCAGCTGAGCCAATGGATGCCTTTAGCACATGTTCAGGAGCTGCCTCATCTGCTTGCCACGTGCAGCCCTGGGGGAGGCCTGCTGGTTCCTCTGGTCCTGGTTGCCTTCCATGGCAGTCTTGGAATGAACAGCTTCCCTTCCATGAACTTAAGGAGACAGCACTTTCCTGTTACTCATGGAGAAACAAAAGATCCCAGAGGGCTCCTTCCATGCCTCAGTCTATAGGACTCAGCTTGCTAATCTGCTGATAACTAAGTGGTGGGGAAAAGATTCCTCTTTTAACTTTGATCACTTGCCAATCTTCCATTGTCCACAAGACACTGGTAGCTATACCTCAAAGGGGCTGAAAGAACTTGCATCCACTAATATTAGCAAGCAAAGGAAGATTGCAAATCACTTAGTGAAATCAGTAGCCTGCAAAAAAAGAGACCAAGCTAAAACCAGAAGAGGTGATACCTGTTGAGGCTGTTTTAATGAAAGAAAAAAGATAAAATGTGAAAAACAAAACAGAAACTAAGATGAAAATTCTTAAAGTGAGACAAGACCATATTGCATAAGAACAATGTAAGAAAACAAGTTTCTGTAATTGAAAGTTTAATTTCTAAGTGTTGAAATAGATCAGGAAAATTGGAAAAATAGACCGGACCCTGATGAACTCTCAACTAGTGATTTGAAAGATTAAAAACTGCCATATAATTCAGAGCAAAAATATAAAGAATTGGTGATAATGAGTGAAAAGATAAGAGATGTGGAGAATAGATCCAGGGAACCTAACATGTACATAATAGGAGTTCTAGAAGGAGAGAACGGAACCATTTGAAAAGAATAATAGCATGGAATTTAGAGGAAAAATTCTCTGACCCTAAAAAATGGTTTACATGGTTAGATAAATATTTACCAAGTGCCATGGGATTTACTAAAAGAAAGGAAACAAACCTAGACATATCTGGGTAAAGGTTCTAAAATCAGAGATAAATGTAGGACCATTTACTCACAAATAGAACAGAAAGCAACTGGCATTGAATTTCTTATCTGTAAGGAAAGGACTGCAATTTCAAAATTGAAAGGTATTTTGCAAGGACCAAGGTATTGAAAGGACCAAAGAAAGACATTGTCACACACACAAAGACTCAGACTACATGTCACTCACATCTTTTCTAAGGTACTCACTAAAACGTGCAAGTCAGATGAAAATAAAAGCAGAATACAGATCTCAAGGTAGCAGACAGCCGACAGAATACAGCAACTAGGTGAGACCAATGCAATAAGGCACTCAGGTTTACAGCTTAATCTAAGCAGATGATAATGCCACCTTGTAATTTTTGACTGCTCAGCATGTCTCAGGCATTTTTCTTAGCATGTTATACGTATTATTTACTATTATTTTCCTCACATTGTAGGGAAGATACTAGTTTACAATTACTTTTCATCTAGTACTGTTTCAAGGTCATATAGCTAGGATTTGAACTCAGGCAGGTTGATTTTGGATCCTACACACTTACCTCCACACTATATTCCCTCCATTGTCTCATAAGAATGCAATAATGAAATATAATGCAACTGTTAAGAGAGAATATTTGAAAAGGAAGAGATATGCTTTAATAAAAATCTCATAATTTGTTGGAATTAAAGTTCCATATTAATTAAACAATGCCCAGGAGTATGAAGGGTGGGCAGAGGAAGAAATTAAGAATGGGGAAGCAAAAGCCCACTAAAGGTCCTGTGGTTTGGGAGGATGGAGCAAGGGGAGGGTTATTATTTAATTGTGGTTACAGAACTATGAGTTTAAATATGACTGATAAAAATATGAAGGTGTCTGTGAACAAAGTAAGATACATAGCAAAACTTCATACTAAAATAAGTAAGAAGGATTTAAGAAAATCAGACCAGGAAGGAAAAAAAAAAGTAATGGGAAATAAGAATAAAAAATAGAAATTATAGAATAAGATGGAAGGCATAAAACCAGGTATCACAATTAACACGAATGGATTTACTTTTCTCATTAATAGACGGACTCACAGATTAGATTAGAAAAACGAACCAACCAAAAACAAAATAAAAAACCAAGTTTGAATATAAAGCATAGCCACAGCTGTATCATCTATATACTAACCAAATGAAACAAAGAATGCCATTAATAGTGTCAGATAAAGTGGAATTTAAGGCTAAAACATAAAACTGGGTAGAGAGGAATATTCTAAGTTGTTAAAACCAGCAAAATAATATAATGCAAAAACTTAAGCATGTAAGAATAACTTCATAAAATCATAATCATAGTGGAGGACTTTAATCTAGTTTTTCAGATTCCAAAAGACCAATTTTGGGGGAAAATGGATGTAAAGGATTAGAATAATAGCCAGTAAACTCTATCTAATATTTGTGTTTGTATATGAATGTTTATACTCATATATAATGTATGTTACAGAGAATTCACTTTTTCCTCTATGTCTATTACACAATTACAAAAATTTGATAATGTACTTGGTCACAAATAAAACTAAACAACTACAAAATGTTGAGTTCATATAGGTCATATTTTCTCATCATGTGAAATAGAACTAGAAACCAGCAACAGCAAAAAGATAACTAAATAAAAACGTGCTCATTTTATAATTAAAAAGAAAACTTCAAACAATTCCTGAGTCAAAGAGGAAATCAAACTGAATGATAAATTATCCAGAAATTAGCAGGAAAATGACTCCTTATAACAAAATTCATGAGCAATGGCTAAAGCTGTATTGGAAAGAAAATGTATAGCAATCAAGAAAATAAGTAAGTAAAACATGGGACTTCAAGAAATAGAAAGATAACATCCAAAAATAAAGTAATCAAAGGTTGAAAGAGGGATTGTATAAAAGCAAAGCTAGGTAAATTAATTTAATAAATTTAAATAGAAAAAGTATAAATGACCAGTAAAAACAAAATGAGTTCTTTGAAAAGACAAATAAAATTGACCAACCCCTGACGAACCTAACTCAGAAATAAAGAGAGGAAGCAAAACTATACAGCATGAGGAATGAAGAAAAGTTCTGGTCACGGATACCAAAAGGATGACTGTAAGAGACGAATTCTATCACAAACCCTAGCTGCTGAGGTTGCCCTAGGAAATGTCAACTTTACTAACTGCCTTAGATATAAAGAGTTCTTATCTCCAGTTCCTTAGAATCTGTTTATAAAAGATTTTGTATTTCTACCAGAATGGTGCATTCTAAAACTGCACTAAAACTACAAGAGTTTAAACAGAACGTTGTAGGGATTTTATTACATATATTCACACAATTCTGTTTTAGGTGACATCTGTCTTCTCTAGAGGCCCAAGTGTAATCAAATGCCCTAGGTCATGCTTTGAAAGGAATATCAACGTATCATTTGTGTTTTTACCCAAATAATAATGGCTCAAGTCTCCCATCCATCAAATTGCCAGAAACAGTGCCCCCTCGAAGGGCTTCTCTATTTCTGGGAGCTTCGGAAGGGATGCCTTGCATGTCCAACCTGTGACAGCAGCTGCTACCATGTGGCATTGGCTTTGCTTGTTCTCGCCTGCTTGTCTCTCTTATCCCACGAAGCTTCCTGGATAAGCTCCATCACTGTCACTACCCAGCACAAGAACACCAAACTTTCTGTTGTTCCTGCCACCCAGCTTTCAATCACATTTTAACCTGAGGAATCATCTCATTTTCCTCCCCCAATTCATGCACTTGGGTAGCTTTTATGTTTCTCCTGGCTATCATGTTACTGGACCTAGTGATTAGTTCAAGGATGGTCATGTGGCCCCACCAGAGGCAATGAGATGCATGACATTTTGGCTGGGCATGCTAGGAGAAGGGCTAGCACTCTTTCTGTGTGACTTGGTCTGCTGGCAGCCATCTCGCCACTACATGGAGCCTCATGAAGCCAACGGTGAAAGATCAAAACCAAGAGAAGGAGGATGGTGACATCAGTTGGGCTCCTGGGGCATCTTATGGCTGAAACCATTTGTCCCTGAACTTTTCAGTCACATGAACCAATAAGTTCTTTTTTCTTTTCCTTAAACAGGTTGAATTGCCACTACAACCAAGAACCCTAACTGAATTACTTGGTTGGCAGAGCATTGCTAGGTACAACCTAGGCCCCAAAGCATCTATGCTTGTGCCCAGCAATTTGCCAAGTCTTTTTTGAGCTATTCTGATGGCTTTTGCCTTTAACCTGTCTTTCCAAAGGAACTTAAAATGAACCCAAGGCAGAGGTACAATTCCATTCCCTCTCTCCATATGGCCCCCTGGCTCTACTTCCAACCAAAATGCCTGCCACCTTCCCATTTATGCACACGCACATCAGAGGATGCAGGGGAATTGGGGGGGCAGGATGTATTTACAGACCAACATCTAGACTCCAGCGCAGGCAGCCAAGGTGCCCTAATCCCCCATGCTCTCAACTTGCATGATAAAAAATCTGTCCCTTAAGCACAAAAAAGCAAGTGCATAGAGAATGACCTTAAACAGAAGAATGAATTAGATAGGGAAAGATCTCTCTAAGCTATCATCAAATATTTTGGTTTAAGCTGCATATGTACATCCTTAAGACCTCTTTAAACTCTTTCTAGCATTACGAATGTTCAACTCACTGACTCAGACTTTTTAAAGATTAATAAACCTTCGCAAATCTGCTCTTGTCAACCATTTTAATAGATTTGTCCTGCAGTGGTCTTATCCCCACCCCCTCAAAATAAAACAAACCAAACAATAAATCAAGACCACTGAAATGAAATCCAGTCTCACATCACAGAGCAACGGTTTTATGGGTGAAACGTGTGCTTGCTAATTTCAAGAACAAATTATTGTGCTTTATTTCGTGCAGTTCAATTTATATACTTTTAGCTACAGGAAATAAAACATAAAGCCCACAGGACAATTTTAATTTGGTAGAATTTTTCTTTCCTCAACATGCCATCGTAGAAGAAACTGGCTGACATCGAGTCAGAAAATCCCTCTCTGCTCTCTTGCTTGGGAGTAAACACCGTCCCTCAAACTGAGAAGTTATCTCACTTACAGCATCAATGATGCTTTAATAGAGTTGCATTATTAATGGAATAACATTTCTGCCTGGCAAAGCTGGGGTCAATATTTAATAGATTTAGGTCCTATTTAGCAACTGGATTTTGGGAAAACCTGACAAAATTAAACTCGGTATGCAAACTAATAGAGTAGATTCAAAGATTATGAAATGAACATTTCCATAAATATGCATTCCTCATAAATATTTGAGGCAATGAATGGAAGAGCATCCAATATACTTTAATCATTTCCTAATTAATATTCCTTAGATAGGGCAATCCAGAGTAAATATTAGGCTTCTGTTAAACAGTTCTGTTAGAAAACAAAGTATCCAACCAAATGTTTTTTTTGTTAAGGAAGCATTAATAAGGTTTTTATAAATTAAGCAGCTTGCTTAGCCCCAATGAGGAGAAATCCCTTCCTCTATTCTAACCACTGTTAAAGAAAAATGTGATGATCCTTTGAGAGAGATGGCTCTCGAATTCACAGCATTAAATGAGGCACCTAGAAGGAACTGAGGAATCACTGGATCAAGAGCTTCACTCTGCAGAGACTCAGAGCTATGGGATTTAGAGCCAAGGAAGGAGGGAGGGAGGAAGGAAGGAAGGAAGGAAGGAAGGAAGGAAGGAAGGAAGGAAGGAAGGAAGGAAGGAAGGAAGGAAGCTAGCTTCTGGGTTTCAAGACTCCTCTGCCCTAGCCAGCTATCTGTGGGCAAGTCCCTTAAACTCTGAGATTCCGTTTCCTCATTTGTAAAATTGGAATAATAATTCTTACCCTGCTTCCTTGCTCAGCTATGTTGAGGATGAGGTGAAATAGCTTTTGTGAAGGTCTGTGCACACTGTTTAAGTATGTAAACGAAAGTCGGATTGCGTGGGTCCAAATCCCAGCTGCACTACTGACCCACTGAATAACTTTAATTGAGTCGTTTAAATAGCCTGGACCGCAGTTTCCTCAACTCTGAAATGGGGTAATAATTGTACCCTCATGGCAGGGTCTTGCAATGTTTAAATGAGTTAATTCAAAGATGAGTTAATTCATGTAAAGCCCTTAGGTGATAACCCAGCCTGACACCTAATAAGAACACAATAAATGTTAGCTCTTCTTCTCCTTCTCATCCTTTTCATTGTTATTGTTATCTAAGATGAGGAATCTCAGTCCCAGGAATCTTCAGAGGCGTAGTCAAGGTCACAATTCAATAGAGAATGTATGATGTCAATTGGCAGAGCTACCTGCATTTAAGGCACTTCCTGCGCCAGGCGTGGGGCTTCCTTCGGGCAGTCCATGGCCAGGTGATACCCAGGGTAGCATACCACAATCTCCCCATGCCCCAGCACGGGCTGCCACCTCCACAGTTAGGATGGGGCATTGATACTCAACAGCCCAGCTCACAGTAAGCAGGAAATATCTTCCAGGACGGGTGGTAGAAAAGAATGCAGTGGGGTCACCTAACATTTTCCAAAGGAGAAAAAACAAGAGAAGCCCAACTGCCCTATGGCTGCCCCTGGACAGTGAAGTCAGCCAAAGAGACTGCCATTCTGATTGATGAAGGGGTGATAAGGTGTGGAGTGATGAACCAACTCCATTTCCAAGTTGGCGTGTGTGTTCTAGGGGGCTTCCTTCATAAAGGGCAGGGTTATAAATCTCAGCCAGAGATGGGGCTGCTCTGGAGTGAGACAGCTGCTTTGTCTTCCAACATGAGTACTCCATGTGCAGGGACCCTCTGTAGAGGCAAAAGCACTTTCTTAAGAGAGCATAGAGGTATCCAGGCCCAAATCCAAGCCCACCCACTTGGCCAAGGTCTTTGACCCCACTCACTCTCCTTTCATAACAACAGTTGGGGGCCTACCATTTTTGTTTTCTGAGGGAAAACCATCAGGTGTCACCAGAGATGCCAAGGATATGTGGTGGGGTCAGAAACACTAGATGTGTTCATTGCCTCTCCTGGGCCATTGGGAAGTCTTCCCAGAACAAAGCATTGTAATATTCCAGAGGCAGGTGGCATGGAGAGTATATGTGGGAGTTTCCTGGTCATCGTTGTCACTTTCTCCTCTATCTCACTTCTCCCAGTTTTCATCCTCTGTTCCTCGTTTTTGGTCTTCTCTCAGACTTTTCCTCTATTTCACATCCCATTTTCTCTAAAATATGGGTAGTCCAGAAAGGAGCTTCACAGATGTTCAAGTTATTTTATGTTCTTTTCTTCTCCAGTGTCTCATCCAAACAACATTAAGGAAATTTTTAAAAATATATGTTTAATTTGATATTCAACACACATTTATTGGGCTGTGCTATAAGCTGAAACCCCTCCTCATCTACAAAGAGGAGGACTGCCCAAATGATTTCTAAAGTCCCTTCCAGCTCTGATTTCCTAGCAATTTTCAGAGTCCACTCACTCCTTTTCCCTCATGTGGGCCTCTCAGGACTTGCCCAAGTTCCCAGTCACTTTCCAAGAGGAAATTTATCCAAAACAATGTGAAATCAAGGAAAGGCACTAAGAAATACATGGAGGCATGTCAAGTCATTTTAGGAAAAAAACCCTTTTAATGTTTACCAGGTCCTGCTTCTTAGGAAGTTGCATATCAGAAAAATATTATACAGCTCTCGAGCAGCAACTGTGCAAGAGGGTGGCAAGACACCACCTCCCTTACTCTGAAACTCTCCCTTACTCTTGCCTCAAGACATTCTGAACATGTTTTCACAGTTCAATTGGGCATCACTTGAAGCCAGTGCAAAGTAACCCATTCCACCAACCCAGTTGTTGGATTTATGTGATAAGTCATCTGTGTCTGAAAAATCTCCCATGGGAAATGGAATATTCCTCATCTGACATCTCATGTGTCAAATGAAGATCAGACTCAGACAGGCCATCTCTTGACCACCTAGAAGTAGGTAGAAATGCCGGTCATCCTAGATAGAGACTGGCAAACATAACCAGTAAATGTATACCCTGTTGGAATGAGAGCAGACACAGCAGGTACTATTATTGCTATTAATAATATATTAAGCAGATGCAAAAAGTGCTTGCATACAGAAACAACAATCAAACCCCAAAACCAATGAGAATTAACTTTGAACCTTTGCAGTACACAATATATCACACTCACACAACCAATTAAAAAGGCATGTCATCTTGTTTGGAAAGTATCTATTGATTTCCCAGTTCATCAGATCAGGTTGATGTGTCTTTCAATGGCCTCGATGACATCATCAATATTTTTCTATTTAGAATAATGACTTATTTTATATGCCAATGGCTATAAAAAAAAAACCACCTATATATATTTCTACCGACATTAGCTTAACAGCCATCTGGTTTTCTCTCCTTAACATATGATATTGGTAATCTGGGGCAAAAGAAATGTTTTGGTCTTGTCATGAGACTCATTTAGAGACCACAGTAAATTTGTTTAGTTTAAAAACCAACCATTAAATCATATTTTCCCTATTAGAGGCTGATGCTGTCCACTGCATTTGGTGTACAAATTACATCATTTTAGAGTGAACTGCATTCATTTCAGAAGCAGCCCCCAACTCCCTTCTCCCTCCTGTCCAACAAGGCCCTAAGCTCACCAGCTGTGTGATCCTTGGCAAGTGACAATCTCTCTGACACTCATTCTTCTCATTTATTAAATGGGAAAATGATGTTCTAGATGCCTGGTGCATATTTCCTCTTTTCACACTCACAGAGACCCCACAAGATTTGGAACTGTTATTAGCTCCTTTTTATAGATACGGAGACTGAGGCACAGAGAGGTTAAGTTACTTGTCCCAAAACAACACAGCGAGTATGTGGTGGAGCCAATCAGGTCACAAATGTTAATAACCAATTGTACCTTCCTTGCAGGGCTGTGTGGGGACTCAGTAACACACCAGCTACCTTTGCAAACTCCCCTTCCCAGTCCCAGCACCCCTTATCCCCACCCCCACCCCAGGTTCCCTCAGCCCAAGCCAGTGCAGCCCAGGCCCAGGGAGGATGAGGTCTGTGTGCAGAGGAGCATCTGTTCGAGAAGTGACACTCTTGAGTGAGAAAATCCAAAAGAAATACTGGGCCAGGGTCCTGGTGATAATAGAAAAGGCTCCCAGAGCTGGGATAG
>JAQZBX010052007.1:0-19237 GCA_029593785.1 Cabassous unicinctus | reverse complement strand
TATGTTTGTGGGCAGCTGTTTTTTGTGGCCAAATTTGAAGCTCTTGCTTCAAACTGGTGTAGTCTACCATATGGAGAAATGGTTTCCAGCCAAAACATCTAATTAACAGTGAAGCGAGATGTCCCTGTCTTCGTCTTTGCCACATGTAAGTGCTGAGCACAGTGACAAATCACAGACAAGTGCACTTGCCTACTAGACCTGGTCTCTGCCCTTCCTATCTGGTTGTAATCACAACCGATCTTATTTTTGCCTTCCTTCCTTTCTCCACTTTATTGCAGTACATAGTGGGAAAATATATATATTTGGGAGCAATTTACACAATATGGTTGGCAATATTGCACTCTTATAAGACTAACCAGAGGCAACTTACCAGAAAGCAGAAAATAGAAAATTATGAAAGCCATAAGCTGCTTTCATAAGTACGGTATTTTGCAACTATTTTTAGTAATGCCTTTTTAAAGGTTGCATCCATTAGCACTGAAATTCCATTTAGTTATAAAGCAATATAAAAGAAATAGAAGGCAAATGTCACCCAAAACCTATGATAAAATGGACTCTTTCTTGACAATGTTCTAATTTTTTAATCTTAATAAAAAAACTTGATAAATAAAAATGCAAAGGCTATGGTACATCAAAAAGAATAAAGCATCCATTATGATAAGAGGATCATTGCATGAAAGAAATCTCTGAAGTAATATAGAAAGGAAAAGACTATCAACACAGGTTACATTTAATAATATTCTCAAAGAAAGGAAGAAATAAAGCATAATAGCTAATAACAAAGACAGAAATATGCCTCAGTAATGAATCCCATGATATTTCCATGAGCACAAAGAACCAGAAAGAACAAATGTTGTCAATGCTAATAAAGAAAAGAGAAATTTCAAAAGAGGAATGTCTCCTTAAATTAGTAGCATTGCCTTATTTAGAATGCAAGGATAACAGAACTACCAATTAGATCTAAATTGTCTAATATAGTTCCCATTTTGTTAACTTCTTTCTTCCCTTACTCCAAGTTTTGAAAAAAAAAAATTCTGACCATTATTAGATCAAAGAAAATTTGTTGGACCCTTGAAAAATTCTTCTATTTACATACACTTGCAAAATTTACCTAAATTTGTCATGATCAAGGAAAGTATGGCAAGTTTGCAGTCTTTGAAACAAAGTCTTATAACAAATCCATCTGTTTAATAGCTAAAACAGTAGAAATTTGATTTCCTTGCTGCTATTATAACTTAATTAAAAAGTATTTAAAGCAGCTAATTATTTTTTATTACAGAATGCAAAAAATCAGTATGTCTATCTTGCTTTTCTATTTTCACAAGATGAGCTGTGCTTTAGTGTTGAGTAGGTATACTTGGAGAAAATGATGAATTTTTTTTCTAAGTTTATTTGGGCACTTGCAAGCAAACAGTCTTTAAAGATGAATTTCATTTAAAAATCATGGTAGTTAAACAAATATTAATTATATGGAAATGTTCTTATGGATTTTGTAAAAGGCACGTTTTAAAAGCAGAGTTCAGAAATGTCTGCTTTAATCACTCCATTTTGTAAGAGGGACTGGTATTCCTCTCAGTGGGAGCTGCAATCACAATGACAATTCACAGCAGGAACCCAGTTGGATGATGCAAGCTAAGATGGAAAAGAACGTTTTTATGTTCAGAATGCATCCCAAATCAGAAAAAATCCAAGCTGTGGTGAAAGAGTCCCACGATTTATATTCAGAGGCAAGCACTTTGTTAACTGAACAAGTTCTAACCAGATGTTCATTGAGCATAAAATTACAAAATGTGGCCAGCACCAAGGCAGGTTGTAAATCCACTGGGTTGGAGCAAGGTTAACCTTTGTGTCCTACATTGCACCTAGCCTGATTGGGTGGTCTATAAATATTAAGAAAATGCAACTAGGAAATATTTGGAGTTCAAAAATTATTTCTGAAAGGAAAACTCCCTATCTAGTCTTATATTTTCTCACTATTATTTTATTATCACTAATTGTTATAGTATTGTCTTTTACAAAATACTTTTAAGATACATTAGTACTTCAAATACTTGGCTCAATACCACCATCCCCATTTTAAGGATGAAGAATCTGAAGCTTAGCCATGTGTTTTAGTTTGCTAAAAGCTGCTGAGAGCAAGATACCAGGAATGGGTTGGATTTTACAATGGGGATTTATTAATTTAAAAAGCTTACAGTTCTGAGGCCATTAAAGTGTACAAATCAAGGAATCATCAGAAGATGCTTTCTTCCAAAGCTGCAGCTGTGGGTTAGCAGGTACATGGTGGTGTCCCCTCATCTCTTCCCTCTCCCCTGGACCTCATTTCTTTCAGCTTCTGGCTAAATTGGCTTCCTCTCAGCTTCTGGCTACCAAGGCCTTCTCTCTAGTTTCTGGGTTAATCTGTCTTTGCTGCATTTTTCGGTGTCTTTGGCTTTTAATTCCTCTGTTTATAAAGGACTCCAGTAAGAGGATTAAGACCTACCCTGGGTCCTTCTGTTTACTCAAAGGCCTTTAACTGAAGTAATTTAATCAAAAAGTCCCACCTACAATAGGTTTACAAGCACAGAATGAATTAATCCTAAGTACTTGATTTTCTGGGGTCCACAAATGCTCTAAACTGCCACACATGGTTTTCTCAAAAAAGTGTTCTATTAAGTAGCAAAGTGGTTATGTAACACTATATTCTTTTCTCAGAAGTCTCCATGAGAATACAAGATTGCCCTGATATCCTTTAGCCTAATTTGACCAATAATTTCACATAGACTCAATTTTAATTGGGCCAAACTTAATAGTAGCTAATTGATTAATAAGTATTATATTTATTTTGTCCCTGGAATAGTATTAGATGGTTTTAAAGAATATAGAAGGTCAAAATCCTATGGTTCATGAAAAAGCTCCTTCAAATATCGTTATTGAACCTTATAGCTTTCATCCTGTTGACATCTTATTTTTCTACCACACATATTGAGTGAATATTCAAAATATTCTGCCTCCGGTTTGTCACCATTCCTCCTCTCTCCAATCACATTCCTATTCTTTAGTTTCTACTGCCATCATTCTATGGAAATGGCTCTTTCAAGAATCATTGGTGACCTTAGAATCAATAAGTTCAAACATCTTGTCTTAGTCCTTATCTCTCTTGGCCTTTCTTTTAGCATTGTATTAACAATTTTGTTGATTCTTTCTCTTCTGCTAATATCTCCTTTGGTTTGGTACTCATTCTCTAAAATTTCTTTGTTCTCTATGATTCTGCACTTTACCTCATGCTTTGATATCTCTGCATCCACAATTTTAAATAGTGCTGCATGCTTACTTAAAAGTGTTCAATGTGTACTTCTTTACCTTTCACTCTTGTTATCTGCTAAATGGAGTCCAGTTTGCTCACTTCTTCAGCTAAATTCCTCATTATTCCTTTTCATTTAATACAGCATGATGAAAAAAATAACTGATACATTTCAGACTCTGTACCTTTTGCATTTAGGGGTGAACTTATAGTGTTCTTCACCTGGAATGCCTTAGTCACATATTGGCTGGATTAGTAATTCTATCCTGAAAGGATCTTATCAAATTTCCATGTGGTCTTCCCTGATTTTCCCAGTCAGAAATACATTTATTCCCAGTAAAGTTATTTAACTTTAGTTGGTACCATTTACAAATCATGGATATTTCCCCCATTTTTGGATTACGTACCTGTATAACTATCATCTATGTATCCATCTCTGAGATTATCTTTGTGTAGGTTTATATGTCTATCCACTGGTCTATTGATCTATCAATGTATCTGTGGCAGTTTGATAGAGTTATTAATTCCAAAAATAGATATTGGATTATGCTTGTAAACTGGTCTGTTCCTCTGAGCATGATTAAGTTATGATTAGGGTTTTAATTGGGCCACGTCAGTGTGACGTTGAGTTCCTGCCCCTTGGTGGGCAGGGACTCAGAGATAAAACTACAAGACATAGCAGAGAAGTGGGTTGGAATTTTGGTGTTGGAGTTCTGATGCTGGAGTCCAGAGAGGTAAGCACACAGAGGAGCTTGGTCGCGAAGAAGGAGAGAAGGCCCCGGGAAAAGAGATGAGCCATTTGCCTGACTGTTCACAGCTGGCCTTGTGGAGAAAGAGAAAGCCTAGAGAGCCTCGTAGTCTACAGCTGACCTTGTGGAGGAAACAGAGGAGTTGAGCCCAGAAAGAAATGGAGCCCCTGGAAGAGAGGAACCCAAGAAGCCTGAATTCTTGGCAGTCATCGGCAGACATCTTGACCCAAAACGTGGAGGTGGACTTTTTGGTGAGGGAAGAAACTTATGCTTTATGGCCTGGTAATTGTGGATTTTGACCCCAAATAAATACCCTTTATTAAAACCAACCAATTTCTGGTATTTTGCATCAGCACCCCTTTCACTGACTAATACAGTATCTATATTTTGTTTGCTAGATTGGTGATACCAGAATATTATAAACTCTTTAGAATGAAGATTTCCATTCATCCTTATTTTTACTGCAGCAGGACTCAAAGAACACAAGTTACATTGAAGTTTAAATGACTTTAGCTACTGATTTATTTTTTTAAAATAACTGATCACCTGCTATGCACCAGTCACTGAGGTGGGCTATATATACAGTGCAAAACAAGCTAAGCCCACATCCTGCTCCATCTGAAGAGACTGACCATAACCAAGTACATGAAAAAACTGTCCAACTATAGTATGTCATCAACATGGTGACATAAGATATCTCCTGTAAAAGCCTCCCCTGAGATTTGTGAATAAATGGACAAATCCCATTTCCTTAAAACTCTGGCCTGGAGACTGCAGAAGGACTCCAAGAATGCTGAATCAAAGAAACAGAAAAACTCAGGTAGAGAATTCCATCCCTGAATTCTGATTCACTACCTTTCTCCTCCTCCTCACTTGGTTCCATGCAGCTTGGGAGTCACACAAAGGCATAGCCTGGGTCTCTCCCACCGTGGATGGAGTCTTTAGACTGACAGCAATGAGTTAGAACTCCATGCATATACAGGCACCTAAGACCGCAGAGACACAGGGTTGAACACATGCTGCTGAGGAGTGCTGCATACAAAAGGGACCCCAGCAGGGGGGAAGGGAGAGACCATGATATTAAGGCTGGTAAGAACTGTTCTTCTCTTAATCAGTCCAGTTTCAGTCAACTGTACAACCTAAAGGCAAAATGGACTTTTCAGTATTGACCCACCTTTCTGGATTGACACTATCTTGCTTCCTGGGACAGGATACCCTAATGGGGAAAAAACAGAGGCTGAAAAGCCTCACAGAAAAAAGGCAGGTAGGTTAAACTGAACTGCTGTAAGATAGGAAGGGTCCCAGAACTGGAAAGTGTAAGGAAAATGGGGCAGTGAATAAGGGAGAGAATTTAAACAAATTGTAGGAGCTGGAGAGAAACGTCTTCATGAAAACAAACAGAGCAAGATTCCCATTAAGGAGCAGAGGAGGTGAAACAATTGCACAAAAAATTGGACTCTACGATTCCAATCTTAAAAATTGCATTTAGTTCCAATCTTAAAAAATGCACCAAATAACCAGAACATGAATAAGATGAAGGAGAGCTGAGAAAATCTGAAGAAACATGCTAAAGTTCTAGAGGAAGTTAGAACAAATGTCAAAGAAGAAGCTTATCACAAAGCCAATCTACAATAAACTCTTCACATGAGAGACAAACATACCTTCAGAGTTAACCATCAAAAGAATCATATGCCTAGATATCAGCAAAAAAAATCACAAGCTATACTAAGAAACAGGAAGACATGGCTCAGTCACGGGAACAAATTAAAACTTCAGAGAAGACCCCAAAGTTGGAACAATCAAAGAAGTTCTAACAAATCTCCTAAAGCAATTCAAGGAGATGAAGGAAAATATGCAAAAAGAATTAAAGGATATTAAAGAAAAATTGCATGAGCATAAAGAAGAATTTGAAACTATTAAAAGGAATATAACAGAATCAAATATCTAGGGGAATAAATTTAACCAAGGATGTAAAGGACTTGTACACAAAAAATTACAAAAAATTGCTAAAAGAAATCAAAGACAACCTAAATTTATGGAAGGACATTCCATTTTCATTGATTGGAAGACTAAATATTGTTAAGATGTCAATTATACCCAAAATGATTTACAGATTCAATACAATCTCAATCAAAATTCCAACAGAATTCTTTGCAGAAATGGAAAGGCCAACTATAAAATTTTATTTGGAAAACTAAGGCCCTGAAAAGCCAAAAATATCTTGAAAAAGAAGAAGGAAGTTGGAGGACTCAAACTTCCTGACTCTAAAATATATTACAAAGCTACAGTGGCCAGAACAGCACAGTACTGACACAAGGATAGATATATCAATCAATGAAACTGAATTGAGAGTTCAGAAATAGTCCCTCACAGCAATGACCAATTGATTTTTTCTTTATGGTAATTACATGATATTTTATTCAAAGAAATCAAATGTTCTTTGGAATATAGATCATATAAATTTTTAATAATTTTTATTGAAGTATATCATTCATACATGAACATGCATAAACAATAAGTGTATAGTATGGATTGTGAACTTACAAAACAAATGTGCATAACATCATACAAGGGTCTCATACATCACCCCTCCACCAACACCCTGCATTTTTGCTAAACACTTTTTACAAACTATGCAAGAATATCGTCAAAATATTACTACTAACTATAGTCCCTCTTATATTTGGTATATTTTCCCCCAACCCACCTTATTTTTAAAAAATATATTTTTATTACAGACATTGTGAACTTACAAAACAATCATGCCATGTGTAGAATTCTCATACAACACCCCATCACCAACGCACCACACTGTGGTGGAACATTTGTTACAGATTATGAGATAATATCATCAGATTATTACCACTAACCAAAGTGCAAAGCATACGCATGGCACACTTTTTCCATATCCCTCCCTTATCAACACAATACATCTTTGTCATTGATGCAAGAATGTTATAATATTGCTGTTAACCACAGTTTATAGGTCACACCAGATGTAGTTTTCCCATGCTTTTCCACATTCCCACCACCCTGCAATAGTGATGTACATCTGCTCTAGCTCATAGAAGGACATTCTTTCATCTGTACCATGAACCACAATTCTCATCCACCTCTGGGTTCACTGTGTTATTCGGTCCCTAGATTACTCTTTAGCTTTCTTTCAATTGACATTTACTTCCCCAGACTACCCTTTTCAACCACAATCCCATTTATAAACCAGGGGCTACTCACTATAATGTGATACCATCAACTCTAACCATTTCCACATATTTACAGTCAAGTTAATTAAAACTTCTACACACATTAAGTATCAGTATTTCTTCTTAACCCTCCTCTTAACTCCTAATAACCTATACTCCAGGTTTTAACTCCATGTGTTTATTCTTCATATTTAATTCATATTAATGAGACCATGCAATATTTGTCCTTTTGTATCTGGCTTACTTGGCTTAGTATAATGTCTTCAAGATTCATCCATGTTATCATATGTGTCCCAATTTCATTTCTTCTTACTGCACATACTATTCCATTGTATGTAGATACCACATTTTGTTTATCCATTCATTGGTTGATTTGGGTTGTTTCCTTCTTTCGGCAATTGTGAATAACATCACTATGAATATCAGTGTGCAGATGTTTGTTTGTGTCATAGTTTTTAGTTCTTCTGGATATATTCTTAGTACAGGAATTGCTGGATCATATGGCAGTTCTATATGTAGCTTCCTGAGGAACCGCCAAACTGTCTTCCACAGAGGCTATGCCATTTTACAATCCCACCAACAGTGAAGGAGTGTTCCTATTTCTCTAAATCCTCTCCAGCACTTATTGTTGTCTGTGTTTTTAATAATGGCCACATTCTATGCAATGTTAGATGATATCTCATTGTGTTTTGATTTACATTTCCCTAATAGCTAGTGTGACCAGTTGATTTTTGACAAGGCTGCCAAGTCTTCACAATTGGAATGAACTGCCTCTTCAACAAATGGTGCTGGGAAAATGGGATATTCATATGCAATAGAATGAAAGAAGGTCCCTGTCTCATGCCATACACAAAAATTAACTCAAAATGAATCAAAGACCTTAATATAAGAGCCAGGAATATAATACTCATAGAAGTAAATATAGGGAAGCATTTCAGGATCTTATGATAGGCAACGGTTTCTCAAGACTGTACCGAAAGCACAAGCAGTGAAAGAAAAAAATAGATAAGTGGGGCCTCCTCAAAATTATAAATTTTTGAGCATTGAAGAACTTTGTCAAGAAAGTGAAAATATAGGCTACTTAATGGGGAAATTGCTTGGAAACCACCTGTCCTCTAAGGGTTTAATATCCGGAATATATAAAGAAATCCTATGACTCGCCAATAAAAAAGACAAACAACCCAATTGAAAAATAGTCAAAAGACTTGATTAGACATTTCTCCAAAGATGATATACAAACCCCTAAAAAGCACATGAAAAGATGCTCAACATCATACCTATTAGGGAAATGCAAATCAAAACCACAATGAGATATCATTTCACATCCATTAGAATGCCTATGATTTTAAAAAATTACAAGTGTTAGAAAGGATGTGGAGAAATAGGAACAATCATTCATTTCTGGTGGGAAGACATTTGGCAGTTCCTGAGGAAACTATGTATTGAATTACCATATGATCGGGTAATCCCGCTACTAGATATATACCCAAAATTGAAAGCAGGGATTCAAAACAGATATTTGCACACACTTATCCATTCATAGTGGATTTATTAACAATTGCCAAAAGATGGAAGCAACCAAACTGTCCATCAACCAATGAATGGATAAATATAATGTGTTATATATACATACAATGGAATATCATTCAGTTGTAAACAGGAATGAAGTCCTGATATATGTGACAACATGAATGAACCTTGAGGACGTTATGCTGAGTGAAAGAAGCCATACACAAAAAGACAAGTATTATATGATCTCACTAATATGAATTATAATAAGCAAACTCATGGAGCTCAATTCAAGAATATAGGTTACCAGGGGATATATTGGGAGTATAGAATGGGGAGCTGATGCTTAATTTGTGCAGATTTTCTATTTACATTTATTGTAAAGGTTTTGAAATGGATGGTGGTGATGGTAGCACATTATTGTGAGTGTATTCATCAGTGCTGAATTATGTATGTAGATGTGGTTGAAAGGGGAAGGTTTGGGTCATATATGTTACTAGAACGAAAGTTAGAAGTGAAAACATGGGACTGTATAACACAGGAACCCTGTTGTGGAGGACGGACTGGGGTTGATATTAAAAGTAAAAGAATGTTCTTTCATGAATCATAGCAAATGTACAACACTAATACAAGATGTTAGTAATAGGGTGGTATATGGGAAAATAACTGAATGTAAACTATGGACTATAGTTACTAGTACTGTTTTAATATTCTTTCAAAACTTGTAACAAAGGTACCACACTAATGCAAAGTGTCAACAATAGGGAAGTATATGTGGATGTTGTATTTTTTTACATGACTTTTCTGTAAACCTACATATTCTCTAATTTAAAAAATTATGAAAAAAAACTGTCCAACTATCAGTAGTGATAAATGCTATGAACGAAATAAACAGATGCTTAAATTTAAATAATGAAGTGTGGTATCCTTTTGGATGATTATAGAAGGTCTCTTTGAGGTGATGTTTGAGCTGAGATGAAGTATGTGAATCAAACTATGTGATGCAGGGAAAGAATATTTTATTTAGAGGGAAAAGTATGTGCAAAGATGGGAAAAAGTGGTTTATTCAAGGAATTTATACAAGGCAATCCATCTGCAAGATAGTGAGCCAGAGGTTTAGTGGTTTGTGATAAATTTGGGCAGGTAGGGCATATCCAGATATGTAGCAACAAGATTGACAGTCATGGGAACAATTAGAGTGAGTGATAAAAGCCAAATTATAATTTTCAATTATATACCAAAATTATGTGAAGGTGACATTTTGGGAAATTAACCCGAGAAAATTTAGAGTCTTTAATCTATTACATGACCTATAAGCTTTGACTATATAACAAGAATGAAAATATATATATATTTTTAAAGATTTATTTATTTATTTATTTATCTCCCCCTTGCTGCTTGTGTTTTACTGTGTCCATTTGCTGTGTGTTTCTTCCGTGTCTGCTTATCTCCCCCTTGCTGTGAGGTCCTGCTGCATCAGCCCACCGTGCCGCGCGGGCCGGCCTGCTCTCACAAGGAGGCCCCGGGAAGCGAACCTGGGGCCTCCCATATGGTAAACGGGAGCTCTATCCATTGAGTCACACCCGCTTCCAAGAATGAAAATATTTTAGTTTTGATTGCATAATATCTCACAGAGTCAAAACGAAGCTTATGCTATCCTCAGCTTCCTCTAAAGCTTTCAGATTGGTCTAAAATAGTAGCCTTGCTTGGTCCTTTTTTCATTCCAAATTTCTTTCTCTGGGAATTGACATTCAGTTGTCATCTTTGCTTCTGAAATAAATTCTGAATTCAGGGCCAGCAGAGATGTCATTTTTAACAACATAGTCTATCTCAAATGGAAATTCTGTGTATCTCTTGGGTTAATTGCTTCAAAAAGAGAGAGACAGAAAATGAGATATTCCAATAATATTGAGTGGTTATATGTGCATTTTTGTGGAGTGTGCTTAACTCCTCCTTTGGGATTTCATTTCCCAGGGAGCAAAAAATCCATCTCCTCTTTGAGATCGCAGAGATGCCGGTAAGGACAGAAGCCAAATGCACATACTGAAACCACTCTGACAAGGAAACCACTCCTCACTCTTACTCTCCTGGGGACATCATGCTAGACACTTTCTTTTACACAGTTCAACTCCTTAGATATGCCTGCCTGGAAGGAAGTCTTGAGTGCTCTAGATCTTCACTACTCTTTAACAGCATGTTGAGTAGTTGGCAAGCCTGTCTTCTGGCCAGAACTTCTCCAATTTTGAGAGAAGGATTTTCACTCTTAATTGAGAACTAGAGTTAAATACAGGAAATGTTGGGGAAATTTATATTCCAAACCCCAGAAAGTTGCTTATGCTGCATCCTCCAGAAAAACCAGAAATTCAAAATTTGCACTGAGCGTCATACATAAAATGAGGCCCTCAAGTTAAACCATTATGCAGCAGCTATTACGGTTCTCACTCTAAACTTTTGCTTAATATCAAAAATCCTCCCAATAAAGAAATCATTTTCAGTCCATTAACTTGTAAGCTATGACATCTGTTCTGGATTAGAGTCTTGTGTTCTCTCTCAGTTTTTAGTGATAAGATTGAATAAGATTTTTATTAATTTCATATATTATTTTTTGCATTCCACTCAGAGCATATATGATATATACTATGTAATATATGGTATATATGTATGTGCAGAGATCCATAATGGTCCCACTTCAATCCTAAACTTGTATGTAGGGCTGGTGTCTGAATATGTCTGTCAAATACATTGGTGGAACCACAGGGAGTATTCACAAATTAGAATTTATATTTTGGCTGAAAACCATTTGGTTTTCTCATCACTGATGGAAAGAAACTCTGATGGGGAAGAAAGTATGTTATCAGTTTCCATGTCCAGTCTGAGGGACTCCTATCTGGATGCTAAGTCCTTGTTTTCAGCAAAGATTCTCCAGGGAACAGGGTAGGGCTGCATTGCTTTGGTACCCAAGTGATAATATTGGACACGTGGGACTGGGAAGAGGAAGTCATCCCCAGTTTAGCAAGCTGACAGTACAATGAAGCCTTCATGTAAGCTTTGTCACTGCATTGTGCTGTGGGTGATCTGCCTATTTCCCTAGGCCTATCTCAAATATTTCCAGATGATGTGAATTGCTCCCTGCAGGAAGAAATGGATGGCTTCTTGTGTCCTACTCTGAGGCTGTTATCTTCTTTCTGAAGCATGCATCCTTGCCCTCATTGGGGTAATTCTGAGGTGCACTTCACCCCAATTTTCAGAGGCTCCTCAGGGAGAGTGTGGCCCAGTTGCTCACTCATTACAGCATACTACTGTAATATATACTCCTTACACTCCTGCAGCAGAACACACTCACTATGTCCCCTTTAATGGCTTCCTATCTTCCATCTCACTTCTACACTTCCTACTTATGCTTCCTGAAATCAACTTCCATATAAACTCATTGCAGTCATATTCTTGTCTCAGATTTTTTGGAGGAATTCAAAATAGGATCTTTACCCCAAAGTTCTAATCTCTACAAGCATCAGAAGACAGCCCATGGGAAGACATCTTCTTTCTCATGGACTGCATGTGGTGGCAGTGACAATGATAGACAGTGGGCATCAATGGGAGATATGCCATAGTGGAACAAAAGTGAAGGAAAGATTCAAGAGCATGTATGAGACTACCTTTAGTTAGTTATAGGAATATTATGGCGAGGTGATATTTTACTGAAGTGAGGCTTACCTATGCATGTATGCTGGATACTTTCATCACTTTTCAGGCTAGTTCAAAGTATAGTCTACACCTATGAGTTCCTAATAGATTTCAGATACATTATATGCATTTCTCTTATTTCTTTAATGGCTTTTAAATGTTATATCTTCTGTAGTATGAGAAAAGTCCACTACACAAAGCATTTTTAATCTCCTGTGTTTTCTTCTTATATATTGTGTTTTCATATTTTACCCTTCCATTTTTATCTAGCTATAATGTTCCATATTGTAAAGAGTTGGGCAGTGATCCACCTTCCTACTCTCTAAAAAAGTGTCTGACCTATTATTCCAAAAGGCTTTATGAATAATTCATCTTTTTATACTCATTTCAAATAATTTATTTTTACTGATTATAATAAGCCTTCATTTATATTTGAGTCTACTCATAGTCTCTCTATTATATTCCATTAAGTTTTCCCTCAACAAATTCAACAGTACTAAACTGTTATTATTATTTATAAATCTCTAAGAGATTCCAGTATTTTAAACAGAATTATTAATAGAGATTCTCAGGTCACAGACTAAGATATTTAAGTTCTGATTATTTTAAAGTATACCTTTAATGGATAGTGTAAAAATAAAATTATTTTTATTTAATGAGATTTCACAATTAGCTTTAAATTAATCTGTACTGAGTTTTGGATTCCATAATTTAGGAGAGTATTATTATGGTGGTTTGAAAATGTGTGTACTCCAGATCAACACTTTCCTAAGTTATTCCATTCCTGTGGGTATGAGCCCATTGTAAGTAGGAACTTTGGTAAGATTATTTCAGGTAAGAAGGCTTGGCCCACCTCAGTCATAATGGATCTTAATCCTATTACTGGAGACCTTTTTAAACAGAAATTCAGGAAGAGGGAGGGAAAGCCATCAGAAGTAAGATGAAATCAATGAAACTCAGAAGAGAAAAGAGAGACCAAGAGAGGCTGCCAAGTGCCTAGGCTTGCAACAAGCTAAGGACCAAAGATTGATAGCAGTCAGCCCCAGAATGCCACAGTCTTCAGGAAGAAAGCATTGCTTTGATGATGCCTTGATTTAGACTTTCTTTTAGCCTCAAAACAGTGAATAAATAAATTCCCATTGTTTAACCTGACCCATTTTATGATATTTACTTGAGCAGCCTAGGAAACTAAAACAATGATCATTGTACTTTAGTTTTTCCAGATTAACTCTCAAGTTCTTATAATATTGAAGTCAAAATGTTCTAGACTTACAGCCAACTGAGATTGAAGGCAGCCCAATGTTTATTGGCATCTCTCTTGAAGTATTAGTCTGATCATTACAGCAATTCACAAATCTCACTCCACTTATCTAATACAAGGGAAATAAGGTGACACAACACAAAAGTTCTCTGAGAATTTAAAGATGTTGCATTTGGATGCATGGGATGCATCAGCTTATTTTACCTGTTTCTGTGTATCCTACAACTCTGATTCCTAAGCACCTTCCTACTAAATCACCTGCAGTTTCAAGAACTTGTTGGCTTCTTCCTAAAATCAACATTTTGGATGAGCTGTGAATTATGCAATCAGTCATTTCTTTTCAGGAAATCAACTAGATCCCCTCTATTTCTGAAAAATTACTAAATAAAACATACAAAAATTATATTTCCCCATATTCCAACAAATACATAAAGCTTTATTTATAATAATTTTGATGATAATATTTGCATAGTATTAGTATTAAAATTATGTACTTTAGGCAGTGTTTACTTTGGCAGTCAATGACATTCTGCTAAGATGTGCATAAACATAACCTCTGGAATGACCTCCTGACTCACTGTGAAGTCTCTTAGCCATATAAACTCATTGTCTTTACCCTTTCTCCCTTTTTGTTCAAGGTCTTTTTACAGTTGCATTGCTAGTTGGTGGTTTGTAGTAATTTCTTGGTACCCAAGAGGCTCATCCCCAGGAGTCATGTCCCATGCTGGGGAGAAGGTAATGCATTTATATGCTGAGTAAATATTGCCTCAAATAGCAGGGCTCCTGAGGGCTCTGGAGACATTCAGACACTATAAGCAGGGCAGACAGCTCAGGAGTTTGGTGTCCTGCCAGTGGGTCCTACTTTGAAATTATGCTCCCCAGTGTGGCAGTTGGACTCAGCTATGGTTTCTCTACACATGGCTCTTCTGCCCCTTCTATTTGAACCTACAGTTAGTACTAGAGTTGATAGGTGTATGTCCTAGAGACTTAAATCTTTGGGCTGTCCATGTACCAGTTGGGCCATTCATCTGAACACAGTTGCAGCACCTACTCTGCAGTTCATAACTTAGGAAAACTAACAAAGAGATGATGATGGACAATGACCATCCCAAGGAACAGAGAGTGCCTGCAACTGCAAGCAAGAGAGTCCCATTCATCTGCCCCTTGGGATCAAAGCGCCATCTCAACTAGATGCAGAGTGGACATCACCATCCCAGAGTACTTAGGATTGGGGAATGAGCAATGGACTAGAGAAGACTTACTGTTATTCTACTATGGATTTATTGTGATTCTACAAAGGAAGAACATGTATTATTGATGTGGACGTAATGGCCACTGGAGGCTCTGAGGGGAGGGAAAGGGAAAAATAGGTGTAATTTGGGGACATTTTTGGGACTTGGGAATTGTCCTGAGTGACATTGCAATGACAGATACAGTCCATTATATAACTTGTAATAACTTACAAAACTGTGTGGGAGAGATTGTAAACTATAATGTAAACTATAATCCATGCTTAGTGGCAATGCTCCACAACATGTTCATCAATTGTAACAATTGTACCACACTAATGAAGGGTGTTGTTAATGTGGGAAAATGTAGGAGGGCTAGGGAGTAAGGCATATAGGAATCCCCTATATTTTTTATGTAGCATTTATGTAATCTAAGCATCTTTTTAAAAAATAAAAAATGTATATTTAAAAAGTTATATACTTGAATTATGTATTCAATTTTTGTATAAATGTATATGAATTCTGATGTTTGGTGACAAGAGATAAATATCACAAATGAGAGATATATCCATCTACCTATGAAATGTAAAGTCTAAGTTTACCTATATTACTTGTGCTTCAATACTATAGCTTCAAATATAATCACACACATAATTAATGTTAATATTAATGTGTATACATACATCATTTGTTTTGTCCTTTTTTTCATCTTTTCTTATTGAGCAAGAACTAAGACCTTAAATGGCTTTGAAATCTATTCCTATTGGTATCAGAATGCCAAAATTTATTAAATAAGTTTCTTCTTTGTTATTTTTCCTGCCCCCATCTTTCTCCCTGATCTTGACATTCCCTGGTCAAGTCATCCTGTATCCACCTGCCCCCCCACCATCAAATCTACACTCTGTGAAAAATGTGAAAGCATCTAAATATTTGAAAAAAAAATCACGATTTGAAAATTTAATGATGTAAACAAGAGTGTACATGTTTCTGATATTTAACATTTCTAATGAATTATTACAGACTTCAGTCATTTTTTTTTTTCTTGCTTGGTGTACCAAGCTGCCTTGGTACATAAAAGAAGCTGCCTATTATGCAGAGTGAATAGAGAAATCCATTTCCAGCTTCTCTTGACAGCTGGTTTGTGTACCACTGAGTCAAAGACGTACAGGTAAACAAAGATCATGAGAAACCCAGCTCATAAAAACAACTGGAAGCCTTTAGAAAATAGTGAGAGAATTAGAACCTACAGACCCTATAACCTCTGCTATCCCTATTGTCATCAATTCCATTTTTCTAATCATACTCCATCTTCCAAAAAAAGCCATACTTTCTCTGAGTTAGAGAGATCATTTCCCTGTCAAACTTGTTCTGTCCTCCCTAGAGCAGGAAGTTCTACAATGTGTGTGACCAAGTTTTAATATACTGCTTGTTAAAAAAATAATTTTAACCTTGACCTCTGACTTGAACGTACACTGCTTTAATAATTAATATTTCTCTAGATCTTAAACCAGAAGCTACATATCTAATATTCACTTAGAATGACCTTGGTAACATACATATGTGCCGTATTAGCAATTAGTTTTGTTTGATGTGTTATAACCACAACCTGCATCAAATCAGAACCCATAAACCAAGAAATTATTTTGCTACTTGGCTGTTAGCTGAGTGCTAAGAATGCTAAGGTACATAAGTAGCAAAACCAACCAGACGCTGAAGTTGCATTTAAAAACAAGTTCTCTCTCAGTAAGAAGAAGAAGAAAAAAAGGCACCACATATATTAATGCCCTTCTTGGAAGATGAGTTCATCCTATCTAATATGCATTAAAAATAATCTGCTCATTTGATGAAAGGTTTGTGAGGCATGAATAAAAGGGTCAGGCTGCTTGTCTACAGCAGCAATTAACAGAATCACACAAAGCCTATTTCAGTGGCCTATTTTCTCAGACCAGCCATCACTGTAATTATCCACATTAGAGGAAATTTCTGAGCTCCAGGAGAGGTTCAAAGTCAAAGGGAGCTGAAATTCACTCTGGGGAATTTAACTGTTTGGCTTTAATAATTCCCATCAAATAATCCCTAAGGTATCAAAAGAAATCATTCCCTCTACTCTTGGTAAGGAATCACCATTTTGTGCTGCACTGGCATCACCGCATAGATGATTTCACAAAGTCACTTCTGCATTTTGAGGCAGCCTGCCTGAAGGGAATACGCAAATCATGTTCTCGGTAAAGGAGGAATTATTTTGTCCAGGCTGTGAGCATGGGCATGGGCCAAAGGATGAAGCTCTCTGCACATATTTTCATAAAGAAGGTACATATCAGAGAGGTAAACACTGATTCACAGGCTTGCAGGTTCAATGTTTAAAAGGAAACTCTCTCCCAGCCTTATGGATGGTTTTCTCATTGTGGTTAAATGTTACAGCTAAGGGGAAGAAAAGTTATTGTTCATTAACAAAAATAATGAATGTTTTCTTCATTTATGTTGATATAGTATGTATATGTGTATATACACACACACATACACAAACCTATCACATGGCCTGGTAAATGGCATATATAAATTTGTATATAAATACACTAGCCATGATATTGATATATATGTATGTGTATATATATATATATGTGTATGTGTATATATTTATATGTATATATCTATATTATCTATCACTTATCTATCATCTCTCTTCCATCTATCTCTATAAATCTATGATTTCATATGGGAAACTTTTATAAGTAGTTGAAGAATATAAAAAAAATGTAGAGGAGTTTTATGCACATTCATATGTGCATGTGCCAGTGTGTGTTATAAGTACAACTTTCCTGTTGATATCCCATCCCTCCATTAACTTCATTATAGTGGCTCAGCAACAGTGAACACTGAAACTGCCCTTATTAAACCAGTAAAGGATACCAATCTTGTTTTAGATTAGATTGTTAGATTTAGATGGGCTTTTCCCAGGTATTTTAGGTCAGCAATAGAAAAGGCTAAGATGGAGAAAGATTTTTCATTGTTTCTATTATATGTATAATGGAATGAAATATACTTGTGACTAATTTCAACTAGATTTCAATTGGTATTTATGTAGGAGACACTGGCAAGAAACTTGTCTGCTAAGAATGCACTAAGTGGGGATCAGCCCCGACATTTTAAAGTCCTTTAAGTCCTTTGAAAATCTGATTCCCAGACTTATCTTTAAAATGCAGAAGGAACACCCCCACTCTCCACCACACACCTCCACCAAACTATAATATATTTCAAGTATCACTGAGGTTCATAGCATGAGAATTGACCAAAAGATTGAGAAAGAGTTGCTCGAGTCTTTTCTCCCTATTCATGATAGCCTGAAGGTGGCTTTTTTATAGAAAGTGAAGGTTGATTAAGTGGTAATGCAGGCAGGGAAGATAATAATGGCTATCCACATGTTGCTGAAATTACAGTGGTTATCATATCTAACAGATCCTATGCATAATGTAAGCTCCTGTACACTGTGGGTGGTTTATTTTGAGATGTGAATTGGTCTCCTCTTTGATTATCAGTGGTAATAGATGTTGAAAGATAAAATTCTGTCACAGACAAGGGAGTAACAATCGTGCATCTCTACAAAGTTGATGATTTTTCAGAATGCCATGACTGTTGCTGCTGTGTGTATCCATTATCAATATGATACCCCTGTCACATTTACAAACGGAAGATTTCATGGGGAAACATGAGTGAACAGAGTTCACAGATAGAGGTTTCCCTGATTTCCAAAGCCCATTTATATGGCCAAGGACCCGATGAATTTTTTGTTGTAGTTATTATTCCCAGGATCAGATTTACCTGATTTTGTGTAGAACCTAATGCAATCTATTTTTTCCCTTTCACCAACATTCTTAGTGGCTTAGTTGGCCATTAAAATCTTTCCAATATATACCCACCCACCCACACACCTGCACACACAGAAATAATTTGCATATACTCTGATCATTTCAACTCTCCTAATGCCCAAGTTAGATCAGTGCAGTACTGATCAAATCATGATATCAATATTATGAGGACAGGGGAAATGAGCACATCAGCCTTACTGGAATTAAGTAAAAACTATGATACTGGTATCATAGTTTTGATGAGCATGTTTCAACTTATGTTTTTCAGACCAAAATAGGGTTGCTTTGGAAAAATGTACTATGAATAATTATGTAATTTGGAGGGCTTGGACCATTTTTATTTTTTAAAGTTTTTATTTATTTTGTTTATTTTTTAAACAAAAGTGATTTTGAGCAGGGTAACACGATTTAGGAAAATCAAAGGGTCAAACAATATTTACATACATACAATAT
>JAQZBX010052006.1:0-19246 GCA_029593785.1 Cabassous unicinctus | reverse complement strand
TGATATTTATAGAATACTTCATCTAAACAGACAACACATACTTTTGAAGCTACATGGAACATTCACCATGATAGACCATATCCTGGGCCATAAGTCACATTCCACAAAAGTAATTGAATAGAAATCAAACAAAGTATACACTCAGATCAGAGTGAAATCAAACAAGTAACAAATAACAGGAAGAAAACTGGAAAATGTCTAAACATTTGGTCAGCAATCAAAATGTCCTTCAATAGCTGAGGTGACGGGAAGCAGCTGATGGCCTCTCGGGGCGGCTGGGGTGGCGGCGGCGGCCGTGACGCGGCCCAGGTAGGGGCCGGGACCGGGCCAAGGGCAGGCGGCGCGGGGGCGGTATGAGGGCCAGCGGCCCAGGCGGCTGAGGCGCCCGCCGCCTGCCGCGGGGTCCGTGCGTGTCCTCCATGGAGGCCGGAGAGGAGCCACTGCTGCTGGCTGAACTCAAACCCGTGCACCCCCAACAGTTCGATTGGAAGTCGAGCTGTGAAACCTGGAGCGTCGCCTTCTCTCCAGATGGCTCCTGGTTTGCTTGGTCTCAAGGACACTGCATTGTCAAGCTGATCCCCTGGCCGCTGGAGGAGCAGTTCATCCCAAAAGGCTTTGAAGCCAACAGACAAAGCAGCAAAAATGATCCAAAAGGGTGAGGCAGCCCAAAGGAGAAGACCCTGGACTGTGGTCAGATTGTCTGGGGGTTGGCCTTTAGCCCATGGCCTTCTCCAACCACCCGGAAGCTCTGGGCACGCCACCATCCCCAAGGACCGGATGTCTCTTGCCCGATCCTTGCTACGGGACACAACGATGGCCAGATCAAGATTTAGGAGATTGAGACAGGGCTCCTGCTTTTGAATCTTTCCGGCTACCAAGATGTTGTGAGGGATCTGAGCTTCACACCCAGTAGCAGTTTGATTTTGGTCTCTGCGTCGCGGGACAAGACTCTTTGCATCTGGGACCTGAATAAACATGGTAAACAGATTCAGGTATTATCGGGCCACCAGCAGTGGGTTTACTGTTGCTCCATTTCACTGGACTGCAGCATGCTGTGCTCTGCAGCTGAGAAAAATCTTTCTCTGGAGTATGCAATCCTACACATTAATCCGGAAGCTAGAGGGCCACCAAAGCAGTGTTGTTCTTGTGACTTCTCCCCTCACTCAGCCTTGCTTGTCATGGCTTCTTACGACACCAACGTGATTATGTGGGACCCCTACACTGGCGAAAGGCTGAGGTCACTTCACCATACCCACCTCGAGGCCCCCTATGGATGACAGTGATGTCCACATTAGCTCCCTGAGATCAGTGTGCTTCTCTCCAGAAGGCTTGTACCTTGCCACGGTAGCAGATGACAGACTCTTCAGGATCTGGGCGCTGGAACGGAAAACTCCAATTGCATTTGCTCCTATGACCAATGGTCTTTGCTGCACATTTTTTCCACATGGTGGAGTTATTGCCACAGGGACAAGAGATGGCCACGTCCAGTTCTGGACAGCTCCTAGGGTCCTGTCATCATTGAAGGACTTACGCCGAAAAGCCCTTCAAAGTTTCCTAACAATTTACCAAGTCCTAGCACTGCCGATACCCAAAAAAAAGAAAGAATCCTCACATACAGGACTTAATAAGCAATGCTACATGGAGTTTTGTTTTCTTTGTAGCAGGATAAATCTTCCTGACAAGAGTAGCTGGAATAATGGGCCAAACATCTGGTCTTGGATTGAAATGTAATTTGTTTGGGATTGTGAATAGAATGTAGCAAAACCTTGGTCTAGCCATGAATCTTTTTCTCTATAACATGTGAAAGTCAGTCTTAGAGGTGATTCTACTTCCACAGCTCCCAAGCCTTACCTTAAATCTCAAGTTCACTTACAAACAGCAATGTTGAGTTCTTTCTGGTTGTTTTGATTCAAAGTGTAGTTATAATTGTTGTTTTGATAATAAAAGTAACCAGCCGCCCCCCCAAAAAATAGTTGAGTAGATAAGTAAACCATGGTATATTGAACAATGGTGTATTTATTTTTCTATCTATAAAAAAATGAACTATCAAGCTACAAAAAACAGAAAGTCACCTTAAATGTATAATTCTAAGTGAAAGAAGCCAGTCTTAAAATTAACAAACTGTATGAGTCCAATCATAAAACATTGTGAAGAAGAAAAACTATAGACACTAAAAGATAAGTGATTGCCAGGGAAACAAGGTAAGGAGGGATAAATAGCTAGAACACAGGGAATATTTAGAGTTTTGAATCTGTTACATAAGATATTGTTTTGGTGAATTCAATTGATTAGCATTTTTCAAAACCCATAAAACTGTACAACATGAAGAGTGAACTGTAATGTAAAATATGCACTTTAATAATAATGTATCAATATCATTTCACCAATTGTAACAAACATACCATACTGATTTAATGTATCAGAGACTCTTTAGGTGGGGAGAGAGAAAAAATGGGAGTAACCTGTATTTTCTGTGAAATATTCTGTAAACAAATTTCTGCTCTAAAAATGAAGTCTGTGAATATAAATGCTTAAATTTTAAAAAAATTGAGAAACACAACACTGACCATAATGTAGGCAACATTTTGTCTTATAAAGAAAAAAATGATTTATTTTTTATTATGAACTTCTAAAGGTGTTTTTCTAGAAAATGGAATAAACTATTTCATAACCACATCTTAATAGATATCTCTTATAAAATTTACAATTCTGAGCATTCCAGTATCATTTTCTATGCTTCTACTCTTTAAATCAAGGTTTCAAAATTGTTGAGGCAAAGTTTCAGTCAAGATGTTCCCTGGTTTACTGGTTTAGTTGCTCTTTCAAATTCACACAAAAAAAGATCTTTCTTTGGGAAAGTAAAAGTTGAACCTTACCAATGAAGATGCACTCACTTACGCCTAAAATTATCTGGCCAAGAATTCATTCAACAAGACAAAAATGTATGTCAAGTTAACATGTATGAAATTCAATCAACCCCCACCTTTTTATTTCCTAAAAGTAGAAACCAAATGGTTAAATTAAGCAGTACTCCTTGATTTGCTATATGTTCAGATAAATATGGAATAAAATTATATTTAACTCTCAGGTAAATAAGACTTCAATCTTCATAACTTAGCCAATTATCTTTTCCTGAAGGAAAGATTTCTTGACCCTGATCTCTGATGAGGCTTCTCTTCCATGTCACTTAACACAGTTATCTCTTAATATTTGTTGTGATATTTGATTACTGTCCAAATCTACCACTATACTGGCACTTTAACTTTCATAAATGCAGACACTATATATTTTCCCTTACAATTTATCACCAGTACAAAACATTGTATCTGGAACATGTAATTTAAACAGAAAATATTTGTTGAATGTATAGTAACTCCATGAATGAGTTAAATTTAATAGCAAAGTGCTACTTTTTTTTGCATTTTATTAGGTACTGGACAATTATATAAATGTTTTGCATCTATCAACTCAGGTAATCACTATAGAAACTGCTGTATACAGTAAAGAAATAAATTACCAATTTAAGGAATGAATGAAAGGATATAACAATAGTCTCTGCAAACAAGTAAAGAATATGAAGAAGATATAATAAAAAATCTTTTGCTGAAAACTTTGATGATTTATAAGAATTGTATAATTTCTTAAGAATAATCCAAAAACTATCAGTGAAACTGAATTGCTCCTTATAAAACTTCCACATGAATAAGTATTCTCCATATTCTTTCAGCCCTGCAATAGAGATCTACATATTGGGAGACAGCAGAATAACACCTAGAAGAACCCTAGGCCCTAGAATTTCCTTGTGGATCAGACCCACCCACAAATTCTGGTAACCTAAATTCTGCATAGTTATTTTCAAGAATGATACTGTTATTTTTATGAAGCTACTCTGTTTCTGAATTCCTCTACTACTCCATAATTACCTAGACTCTAAATCAAATAGTTTCTCTTCCCAGCAAAATCACACCACCAATCAGTTGTTCTTTCCTTTATAGACAAATTTTTTTTCTGTAATTAGTCTAGTACCACTATGTTTGAGGAGACTCAGCTAATATCCTTGGCCATGGTGTCCACAGGGTTCACTAATAATGAATACAACAAAGAAAGCTAGCTGTGTAGTATAAAAATTTTCTTCTGCAATGAAATTTACTAACAATTTGGGTCCCACTGTTGTTGAATAACCAAGGTCAGTAAGAGCCAGGAGTCTGAGAAAAGGTACATGGATGTTTGTAGCCTGTAGTCCATCTTGATGAGTACTATCATACCCAAATGGCCCACCACTGAGACCACATAGATCATGAGGAATAACTAAATATTGTGCCCTAAGGGTCAGGGCAGTCTGTGATCCCTGCAAAATAAATTCATTCAGCAGTGTTCAATTATATTTTTCCACCCAGATCTATCAGGAAACTATTCTGACATCAGCAGAGCTGATACTTTTTATGGAGTATAACCATAAAAATTTTTAGTATACAAATCTAGTGTGAATAATATGACTTCAAATTATGCATAGTATGGCATATGGGAATCCTGCATTTATGCAGATAGTTTTGTAAACTTTTCCAATAAAAAAAAATCTTTAAAAAAACACAGAAAAAAAAATAAAACACACACACTCACAAACATATACATATTTATAGATATGCACTCACATATACATATAATTGATGACAGATTGATAGAAATAGATTGATATCTATATCAATAGGTATATTGTATGTACACACACACACACATATCTAAGTCCAGTACTTGTTACGTATGTTAACTGTGACAGCCTGTACCATATGTAGGCATAAGGACTCTCATGGGACATTGTTTTGAAATGTGAGTTCCAAATGAGTTTCAAAATATTTTGTTTTAATACGTATATAACAAAGAAAAAAGCTCTACGAATAGTACAATTATCATCTAGATACCTAACACTGAAAGGTTTTAATATATTTTCATCTTTGCTTCAGCTTTCTATTGTCTGTCTCTATCATCTATCTAGCTATTTATCATCTGTCTCTTTCTCTCTATTTATCTATCTATCATCTATTGATCTATCTTATATTATCTCTCCATCTATCTATCCATCTATCATCTATTATATGTACATGTGTATGTATATATAGTAAATGTGTTTGCATATATTTGAGAGTGTGCATGCATGCTTGTATGTTTGTGTGTGTGTTTTATTTGAGAATATGTTTAATGTTTCATTATTATGTATGAGTTAGTTGAGGCTTTCTGTGGAAGCCCTTTTCATATTGAGGAAATTCTATTTGTGTATGTGTGTGTGTGTTTAAATTTTTCTAGAGGTAATTTTATTTTAATACTAATTTGGTGAAAATTATTATCATTAATGAATATTGTATATTGCATTTTAATTTTTCTGTGTGCATTGAAATGGTCTATGGTCATCTTTTTAAAACTTGTTAATATACAGGATGACATTAATAGATATATGAATGGTAAACTAAAATTATCTTCTAAAAACAAATCCATATTGTTCATGAAGTATTTTCAGTTTCACATATTAGGAGATTGAATTTGCTAAAATATTGTCTAAAATGTTGTATATCTATTTTCATGAGGCTATTCTTTCTTGCTTATTTCCTAGAAAATGTCTTCATATACTTTAGGTGTCAGAGTAAAGGTATTATAGTAAACAAAGTTGGGATGTATTCTCTCCTATTCTCTCTTGTGGAAGAGTTTTGTAAAGCTGACATTATTTCCTTATATGCCTCAAAGAATTTTGTATTTTAATAATCTGTGACGAAAGTATATTTTATGTGTATGTTTGTTTCAAAGATTTTAAATACAATTTTTACTTCTTTTATTAGATATAAGACTACTATGATTTTATATTTCAATGAATCTTGATAGTATGCTATTTTTTAAGGATATACATATTTCATCTCGGGGGCTATATTTACTGACATAAACTTTTTTATAATATTCCTGATATTCTTTTCATATTTGTAAAATCTGTAGTGAAGTTGCTCTTCTCCTTCATGAGACTGGCAATTCTCATTTTTTCTGATCAGTTTGGCTAGAATTTATTAATTTTAATCGTCTTCTCAAGGATCTTCATTTGTTTGCATTGAGCAATATATTTTTTTGTTTTGATGTCATTTTACCACCTCTAGTTATTGCTTCCTTTCTTCTGTTTAATGTGTGTTTTGTTTTCTCTGTATCTAGTTTTTTTTTAAGTGCAAGCACAGTAATTGATTTCAGACTTTTATTATAATGTATGGATTTATCGCAATACATTTTCCTTTACTGCTTTAGTGACATCCCACACTTATTATGTGCTGTGTTTAATATTCATTCAGATAAAAATAATTTCTAGTTTCCTCATTTATCCTTTTTTTGTTGATACACTGTTTATTTTAAGTGGGTTATTTGGTTCACAAATGCTTGGATATTTTATAGAAATCTTTGGCAATTGATTTCTAATTCCACTCTAGTCAAAGAATAATATCCATATGAATGAAAACATATGAAGTTTACTGAGACTTGTTTTATGTACCAGAATTTGAGCTACTGTAGTAAATGTCCTGGGTGCAGTTACAAACAGAATATGCATTCTACTGCTGTTGAATTGTTTTATAAATATCAATTAGGTCAAATGGTTTAATAATGCTGAGCAACTCTACTAAAAACACTGAGTTGCTGACTGTTGTCTCTTTATTATCAAGAGAGGGGTATTGGAATTTCTGTGTAGTTTTGGATATTTGGATATCTATTTAACCTTGCAGTTCTATCAGTTTTTTATTCATGTTTCTGAAGCTCTGTTATAGGTATGTAGATCCAATATTATTATGTATTAATATACCACTTTATTATTATGAAATATCATAATTATCCCTTAAATATTCCTTCTCAGAATTCAATTTAGTCTAATATTAATATAGCCACTACAGCTTTCCATTAACTAGAATTAGTATGGCATAAATTCCCCAGTGTTTTTAAAACCTATTTGTGTCCTTTTGTTTAAATTTTATATGTAGGCAATCTATAGTTAGGGCACCCTTTTTAAATCTGTTTTGACAATCATTGTCTTTTTAATTGACTATGTGGATTGTTTATGTTTTGTGTTGTTGCTGATAAAATTTGGCTTAAATTCATCATCTTGCTTTCTGTTTGTCCTATAGTCTTCCCATTTCTTCTTTCCTATTTTATTTTTATTAACTAATCCTTTTTTATGACTCCATGATACCTTTTTAATGTTGCTTTAAATATTTTATTTTTGTATTATTATTTTATTGTTTACTTTAGGGTTCATAGAATAGATGGTTTAGCAATTTGGCAGTTTGATATAGTTATGAATTCCAAAAATAGATATCGGATTATGCTTGTAAACTGGTCTGTTCATCTGGGCATGATTAAGTTATGATTAGGGCTTTGATTGGGTCATGTCCGTAGGGTGTTGAGCCCCACTCCTTAGTGGGTAGGGTCTCAAATACAAAATACATGGCAAAGGACAGAGTTGGAGGGTTTTGAGTTGGAGTTTTGATGTTGGAGTTCTGATGAGGAAGGAGAGAAGGTCTCCGGAAAAGAGACCAGTCATTCACCTGATATTTCACAGTTGGCCTTGTGGAAAGAGGCAAAGTCTAGAGAGCCTCATAGATTACAGCTGACCTTGTAGAGGAAACAGAGGAGCTGAGCCCGGAGAGAAACAGCCCCGGGAAGAGAGGAACCCAAGAAGCTTGAAACTTGCCAAATGTTGGCACTGCCTTGCTCCAACATGTAGCAATGGACTTTGGTGAGGGAAGAAACTTATGCTTTTTGGCCTGGTAACTGTGAACTTCTACCCCAAATAAACACCCTCTTAAAAAAACAACTGATTTCTGGTATTTTGCATCAGCACACCTTTTGGCTGACTAATACAGATAGTATAGATCTTTTACTATCAAAGTCCATATAAAATGGTAATTATTCCACTTCACATGCAATTTTTGTTACATTTTTATTACAATGTTTTTGTTGACTACAGTCCATAAATTACATTAGCTATATGTATATTAGTAACACACCGTATTAGAAGAACATTCCTGTATTTATATTATTAACCAAAATCTTCATTTACTTCCTAAATCATTGTTATGCATTCCCAATATTATCCTCCAGCTGTCCAACTAATCTTCCTAGACTACTCATTTCAGCCACAATCACATCCATTAATCAAGCTGTGTTTGTTATATTCAGTAAAATGTGTTATCAAGTCCTACCATTACCACATATTTATATTTGACCTTATTAAATATTCTGCATACATCCAGCATCTGCCTCATTTTCTCATTCCACATTCCAACTCCCACCAACATACACTTCATAGTCCAACTCCAAAAGTCTACTCATTTTATAAAGTTCCTGCCAATGAAACCATACAATATTCATTCTTTTGTGTCTGGCTTTTTTCAATCAACATGATACCCTCAACACTCTTCCATGCTGTCATGTGCTTTGCCAAATGATTTCTTCTTACAGCTGAGTAATATTCCATTGTTTGAATATGCCACATTTTGTTTATCCATTCATTGGTTGACAGACACTTATGTTGTTTCCAAGTTTTAGCAATTGTGAATAATGAATATGTTCTTAGTATTGGGGTTTCTGGATCATATAGCAGTTCTATATTTATTAATAGGTTCCTGAGGAACCACCAGATTGTCTTTCATGGAGGTTACATTTTACACTCCCACAAACAGTGAAGAAGTATTCCTATTTTTTCCACATCCTCTCTAGCACTTGAGTTTTCTGTTCTCTTAATAATGGCCATTCTGTATGGTATGAGATGATTTCTCATTGTAGTTTTGATCTGCATTTCCCTAATACCTAGTGATGTTGAACATCTTTTCATGTGTCTTTTGGCATTTGTAGCTTTACTTCAGAAAAATGTTCTTTATTTTTGCCCATTTTTAATGGGGTTGCTTGTCATTTTGTCATTAAGTTGTGTGATCTCTTTTTATAACATGGAGATCAATCCCTTTTCAGATACATGGTTTCCAAAGATTTTTTTCCCCATTGAATAGGTTGACTTTTTACTTTCTTCACTAAGCCTTTTGAAGAACAAAATTATTTAATTTTGAGGCAGTCCCATTTATCTATTTTCTTTCTTTTGTTGCTCATGCTTTGGGTGTGAGGTCCAAGAAACCACCACCAAGCACAAGGTCTTGAAGATGTTTCTCCAAATTTTCTTCTAAGAGTTGTATGTTTCTAGGTTTTATATTAGGTCCTTGATCCATTTTGAATTAATATTTGTATAAGGAGTGAGATGAGGGTCTCTTTTCTTTCTTTTAGATATGGATATTAAGTTTTCTAAGCACCACTTGTTGAATAGGCTATTATGACCCAGCATAGTGGGCTTGACAGCTTGTCAAAGATCACTTGACAGTAGATGTGAGAGTCTATTTCTGAACTCTCAATTCAATTGCATTGGTAAATCTTTCTATTTTTATGCCAGTACCATCTGTTATTTTGTTTGTTTTTTACCACTATAGCTAGATAATATGCTTTAAAGTCCAGAAGTCAGAGTCCCCCATCTTCATTATCTTTTTAAAGATACTTTTGGCTATTTGGGGACACTTACCCTTCCAAATAAATGTGATAATTGGCATTTTGCAATGTCATTCAGGACAATTCCAAGTCCTGAAATTGCCACATATTACACTTCTTTTTCCCTCTCCCTGACTTCAGTACCTCCAGTGGCCAATGTCTCCACATCCATGATATAATTTCTTCCATTGCTAGAATCACAATAAGTCTATGGTAAAATACCAGTAAGTCCACTCTAGTCCATATTTTATTCCCCAATCCTGAGAATTCTGGGATGGTGTTGCCCACTCCACCTCTAAATGAGAGGGGGCTTTGATCCTACATGGCTGATGTATGGGACTCTCTTGTTTGCAGTTGTAGACTCTCTCAGTTCCTTGGGGTGGCGGTTGTCCATCCTCATCTCCTTGTTAGTTGTCCTGGGTGAGTCCAATGAACTGGAGAGTAGGTGTTGCAACTCTGTTGGGGCTCAGGGCCCAGGTGGAATATGGACCACCCAGAGTTTCAAGTCTCTTGAATGTACACCTACCATCTGCAGCACCAACTACATGTTCAAATAAAAGGGACAGGAGAGGCATATGTACATAAGTCACATCTGAGACCAACTCTGTCAGATTTTGGAGCACAAACTCCAAAGTAGGGCCCACTGGCAAGGCACCAAATTCCAGAGATATCTGCCATGACTGTAGGACCTGGGTATCTCCAGAACCCTCAGGAAACCTACTATTTGGAAGAGTATCTACTTTGGCAGTATATGATATCCAGTTGTGATGTGCATAAGCGTTGCCTCTCTGATAATGTCCCGACTCACTTTGAAGTCTCTTAGACAAATAAATTTATTTGTCTTTACCATTTTCCCCTTTTATTCAAGGTCTTTTTCCAGTTTCATCACCATCCAGTGCTTGGTAGTAATCCCTCAGTGCCAGGGAAGCTTATCCCCCGGAGTCATGGCCCACGCTGGGGAGTAGGTAATGTATTTATATGCAGAGTTTGGCTTTAGAGAGAGGTCACATTTGAGCAACAAGAGGCTCCCAATAGGTAAATCTTAGGCACCCTACAACACTAGACTAAGTTGTAATTTCAAGAGCAAAGGCTCATAAACATAGTCATCAATTTCATGGGCCCATCAATGGACCATCCTTCTTCACTAGTCATTGCACCTGTACTTGGGGGATGATTGCTGTTCCATTGAGAAAGTGGCAGAGCTCCCCAGGATAGGAATTTAATATTCTTTCAGTTGTTGCGTGAATCTCTACCTACTGTGGCAATGCCCCATGACACCTTGAACACATTTTATACCTTATATGTATGTCCAGGAGAACTTTCTCCAATGTATCCCCCACTACTGACACCCCACATCAATGATCCTCCAATGCAACTTTTGTAACCCTTCTGTGATCCAAAACCTCTTCAAAAATGAAGCCAAGAATATCACCAAATAACAATTAATGGTAAAATGAAATTATGATAGGATTAAAAATAAGAAATAAAATTCATAATAATTTTAAAAATCTAAAACTAAAATAAAGTTAAAAAAACTGGGATATTGAAAAAATTAATGAAAAATATTTAGAAAAATAAAAAAAATAAAATATATATTTATTTTACTTTTTGCATTTCATCACTATAATATCTGTTGTCCTGTATGAACAGTGGCATTTTCTTCCATTTCTCCCCCAGTGTCTTGCTTTTTCATTTTGTCTTCAAAGAAGTTTTATGTTACAGTAAAGTCACATACAGAAAATAAGGGACTCCCATATACCCAACATCCTTCCCCTTTTCCCCCTTCCTGTATGAATAACCTTTTTACATGAATGGTACATTTGTTACAACTGATGTACAAATATTGAAACACAGCTACTAATCATGGTCAATGGTTTAAATTATGGTTTACATTTTATAAATTTTTGATGAAATTTTACATAACTTTTATCCATTATTGCAAGATCATGCATTGGCTCACAACCTCCTTCTACGTTTCTATTTCCTGTGAACCCGTCTTCCAGACTCTAGCTCTCTGAGTCTGATCAATTTGTTAATTCATATCAAAGGGGTCATGTAATATTTGTTCTTCAATACCTGGCTTGCTTCACTTAACATAAGTTTGTCAAAATTCATCCATGTTATCCCATGTATTAGTAATGTATTCCTACTTACAGCTGAGTAATATTCCATTATCTGTACATATCACATTTTGTTTCTCCATTCATCTGTTGTTGGGCCTTTGGGTTGATTCCAACTTTTGGCAAGACTGAATACTGCCACTATGAACATTGGTGTCCATATATCTGTTCGTGTCCTTGCTTTCAATTCTTCTGGGTATATACCCAGCAGGGAATTGCTGGATCATATGGCAGATCTATAGTTAGTTTTTTGAGGAACTGCCAAACTGTCTTCCACAATGGCAGGACCAGTCTACATTCCCACCAGCAGTGTATGACAGTTCTCATTCGTCCACATGCTCTCCATCACTTGTAGTCCTCTGGTTTTTTTAATGCCCACCTGTCTATTGGGTGTAAGATGGTATCTCATTTTGGTTTTGTTTTGCATTTCCCTAATAGCTAGTGATGTTGAGCATCTTTTAATGTGCTTTTTAGCCATTTGTATTTCACCTTTGGAGAAGTGTCTGTTCAAATTACTTGCCCATTTTTTAAAAATGGGTTGTTTGTCTTTATTTTTGAGATATAGGATTTCTTTATATATGCTGAATATTAGGCTTCTATCTGATATACGGTTACAAAATATTTTCTCCAATTGAGTCTTATTACTTTCTTGCCAAACTCCTTTGAGGTGCAAAAGGTTTTAATTTTGAGGAGATTCCATTTACCTATGTTTTCTTTTACTGCTTGTGCTTTCGGTGTGAAGTTCATGAAACCATTTCCTATTACAAGGTCCTGTAGATGCTTCCCTACATTTTCTTCCAAGGTCTTAATTGTCTTGGCTCTTATATTTAGATCTTTGATCCATTTTGAGCTGATTTTTGTATAAGGTGTGGGATAGTGTTCCTATCTTATTCTTTTGGATATGGATGTCCAGTTCTCCAAGCACCATTTGTTGAAGAGGACATTCTCTCTCCCTTGAGTGAGCTTGGTGGCCTTGTCAAATATCAGTTGACTGTTTATGTGAGGATCTGTATCAGAACTCTCAATTCAGTTCCATTGGACAGTATGTCTATCATTGTGCCAATACCATGTAGCTTTGGAGTATGTTTTAAAGTCAAGTAGTGTGATTCCTCCAATTTCATTTTTCTTTTTCAATATGCCTTTGGTTATTCCAGGCCTCTTGCCCCTCCAAAGAAATTTCATAGTTAGTTTTTGCAATCAGTGAATAATAATGTGCCGATTTTTATTGGGATTGCATTATATCTGGAGATTAGTTTGGGTATGATAGACATCTTAATGATGTTTAATCTTCCTATGCATGAAAAAATAATATTCTTCCATTTATTTAAGTCTTATTTGATTTCCTTAACAGTGTTGTTTTCTTTGTATAAGTCATTTACATCTTTAGTTAAATTTATTCCTATGAATTTGATATTTTTAGTTACTATTGTAAATGGTATTTTTTTAAAGATTTCCTCCTCAGTTTGCTCATGATGGGTGTACAGAAATGCTACTGATTTTTGCACATTCATCTTAAAACCTGCAACTTTACTGAATGCATTTATATGTTCTAGAAGCTTTGTTGTAGATTTCTCAGGGATTTCTATGTATAGGATCTTGAAGTCTGCAAATAGTGAAATTTTGACTTCTTCCTTTCAAATTTAGATGTAGTATATATATTTTTCTTACTTCAGTGCTTGAGCAAGTACTTCTAATACAGTGTTAAATAAGAGTGGTGATAGTGGGCATCCTTGTCTCTTTCCTGATCTTAGAGGGAAAGCTTTTTGGATTTCACCATTTTACATGATGTTAGCTGTGGGTTTTTCATATATACCCTTTATCATGTACAGAAAGATTCCTTCTTTTCCTATCATTCGCAGTGTTTTTATCAGTAAAGGGTGCTGTATTTTGCTGCATGCTTTTCCTGCATCTATTGAGATGATCATGTGAATTTTTTCTTTCAATTTCTTTATGTGGTGTATTACATTGATTGATTTTCTTATGTTGAACCATCTTTGCATACCCAGGATGAAACCCGCTTGGTCATGCTGTATAATTCTTTGGATGTGTTGTTGAATACTATTAGCAAGTATTTTGTTTAAATTTAAGCATCTAGGTTCATTAGATAGATTGGTCTGTAATTTTCCTTTCTTGTGGCATCTTTGTTTGCCTTTGGTATTAGGGTAATGTTGGCACATAGAATGAGTTAGGCAATATCCCTTCTACTTCGATTTTATGGAAAAGGTTAAGCAGGATTGGTGTTAGTTCTTTATGGTATATATGGTAGAATTCACCGGTGAATCCATCTGGTCCTGGGCTCTTTTTAGTTGGGAGGTTTTTGATGAATGATTCTATCTCTTTACTTGTAATTGTCTGTTGAGTTCATCAATTTCTTCTTTTGCCAATGTAGGCTGTTTCATGTTTCTAGGAATTTGTCCATTTCTTCTAAATTATCCTTCTTCTTGGGATATAATTTTTTAAAATATCCTCTTACGATACTCTTTATTTCTGTGGGGTCAGTGGTGATATCCTTTTCCTCATTTCTTATTTTGCATATTTACATCTTCTCTCTTTTTTCTTTATTAGTCCAGCTAAGGGTTTGTTAAATTTATTGATCTTCTTGAAGAACAAGCTTTTGGTTTTGCTATTTTTTCTAGTGCTTTCTTAATTTTTATTTCATTTAATTCTGCTTTCATCTTTTTTATTTCCTTTTTTCTACTTCCTTTGGAGGTATTTGTTGTACTTTTTCTAATTTCTCCAGGTGTGCAGTTACATCTTCATTTTTTGCTCTTTATTCTTTTTTTATATATGCATTTATGGGTATGAATTTCCCTCTCAGTACAGCTTTTGTGGCATCCCATAGGTCTTGATATGTTGTGTTGTCATTTTCATTCATTTCAAGGTAGTTGCTGATTTCTTTCAAAATTTCCTCCTTGACCTACTGTTTGTATAAGACTGTGCTTTTTAACTCTAGCTTTGTGTCTAATCCGATTCTCTGGCCCTTACTGATTTACACTTTCATTCCATTGTGGTCAGAAAAATTACTTTGTATAATTTCAATCTTTCAGGATTCATTGAGAATTTTTCTGTGACCTAGCATGTGGTCTATCTTGGAGAATGACCCCTGTGCACTTGAGAAAGATGTATAACACTACACCCACTGTATTTGGCTGTAGTGATCTGTAAATGTATATTAGGTATAGATCTTCTAATGTATTATTCAAAGTCTTTGTTTCTTTGTTGATTCTCTGCAAGGTTCTATCTAAAGGTGAAAATGGTGTATTAAAGTTCCCCAGTATAATTGTTTAGGCATCTATATCTCCACTTAGTTTTACCAGTGTTTGCCTTATGTATTTGAGGTGCCCTGGTTAGGTGCATAAATGTTTATTATTGTTCTTTCTTCTTGAATGATTACCTCTTTTACTAATATATAGTGTCCATCTTTATCTCTTACAATAGTTTTGCATTTGAAGTCTGTGTAGTTGGATATTAGTATATCTACTCCAAACCTTTTTTGGTTATTGTATCCTTTTAAGATTATTTTCCAGCCATTCAATTTCAGCCTCCTTGAATCCCTGGAACAAAGGTGGGTTTCTTGTAGACAGCATATAGATGGGTCATATTTCCTTATCCATTCTTCCCATCTGTGTCTCTTAAGTAGTGAGTTTAATCCATTAACATTCAGTGTTATTACTCTCAAGGAATTTCTTACATTAGCCATATTTTCTTTTGGGTTATATATGTCATATGTTGTTTTTATTTATTTTTTTGTCTTTTTTCAGTTGTTCTTACACTCTCCTCCAACTCTCTCATTCCTGTTTTTTTGCTTTCAACCTGCAGAACTTCCACTAGTATTTCTTGAATGGCAGGTTTCTTATTTTCATACTGTCTTAATTTCTGTTTATCTCTGAATATCTTGAACTCCCCATCATTTTTGAATGCCAGCTTTGTTGGATAGAGAATTCTTGGCTGTAAGTTCTTTTCTTTTAATACCTTAACTATGTCATACCATTGCCTTCTTGCCTCAAAAGTTTCATATGAGAAATCAGCACTTAAACTTACTGAGCTTCCCTTGTATGTGATGATTCTCTTTTCTCTTGTTGCTTTCCATATTTTTTCTGTCTTGAGCATTGGACATTTTGACAAGTATATGTATTGGTGTAAGTCTGTTAGGATTTATACTGTTTCGGGTGTGCTGTGTTTCCTGAACATGTACATCTATCTCCCTCAATATGGTTGGGAAATTTTCAGCCATCATTTCCTCCAACATTCCTTCTGTCCTCTTTTCCTTCTCTTCTACTTCTGGGATGCCTATAATGCATATGTTTGTTCATTTTGTGTTGTCATTCAAATCCCTAAGTTCCTGCTAATTTTTTTCTATCTTTTTATCTATCTGTTCTACTATCTCTTTGATTTCAGATGTATTGTCTTCCACATCGCTAATTGTTTCCTCTGCCTATTCAAATCTGCTGTTATGTGCTTCCAGGGTCTTTTTTATTTCTTGTTTTGTGCCATTCATCCCCATCATATCTGTTATATTTTTATGTGTGTTTACAATTTCTTCAGTATGTTCTCCCAGAGTCTTCTTAATATCCTTAATCTCTTCTTTCACTTCTTTAAGTTTGTCCATGATATTTGCTTGGACAACTTTGATAAGCTGTTCTATGTTCTGCATCTCTTCCTCCTTTTTAGCTTGTTCATTGGACTGGGCCATGTCTTCCTGTTTCTTAGTATGGTTCATAATTTTTTTTTGTTGCTGTCTGGTCATTTTTTTATCTTGATGGGTTTATTCAGTTGATTACCTTCTTTCTTTATGCTATGGTTTTATTTAATTGCCATTTGTGTGTGTGTGTTAAGTTTTCTCTTTAACAGTTTGTTCTTATTATTCTGTTTCCTTGCTCCTGTCTATGTTCCCTTGGAGGAAAAAATTAGGGCCAGAGAGTGTGAAAGAGGTAAGATAAGTAAAATTATAATAGTAATAATAATAGTAATCATTAGAAGTGGAACTGTATAAGACCTTGGAAAATGAATATTTAACTCTTGTTATCTGTGTAGAATAATAGTAATAAAAAAGTGGATTGCCAACAATGAAATGGGAAACCAAATAGAGAAAGATATATAGAATGAATTAAAAGGCCAGAATGATGAGGAGAGAGGGAAAAAGAAAGGAAAAGACAAAAAGAAAAAAAACAAGAGAAATGAGACAGAAATAAAAACCAGTAAAATTGAGGACTAAAGAAAAAGAGGTGGAATATGAGAACTACAATTGAAAGCAGAAGATAGAAAGATGAAGGAAAGAAAAGAGATAGCATTGGTAGACAAAATCGATATACACAGAAAAGAGGAAATCAAGGAAGAGGAAATACAGTAAAGAAGAAATGAGCCAGCAGCACCTATTTAAAAAAAAAAGAGGGGGTGGGGGGAGAAAGAAGAAAGAAAAACATGAAATTCAAAAGCAAATATACACAGAAGCAAGCAGTTGAACAAAAACTAAGGAAAAACAGCTTTCCCCCTTAGGCCCCTGAGGAGATTCTCAGGCTGCTTGTGTTCATCAATCAATTACCCTGCAGACTGACCTCTGCAGCTTTTGAGGAGGGTTTTAGTGAGTAAACTAAGTTCAATTTTTAAAAAATAGTAAACTTTTTGTAGGAAGAATAAGAGACCCAAGAAAAGCTAATACAAAAATAATGTCTATGTTTTCCCTGTCCTGAAGTATCAGCAGGATGTTTGATATCCCAGTGGATCACTACTCTAAGAAAGCCTGGAATCAAACTAGGGACTTTGTATATTCATGGCAGAAACTCCTCCACTGTGCTAAACTTTTTTGTTGGGTTAGTTAACGCTTCAGAAAGCTATCCAATCACTTTACCTTGGATAGGTTTGACTCTGCAGTTGCACAGATTCTTGATGCTTAAGGGTCTGTCCCTGCTCCCTTTTTATTCTTATTGCTTTCTCTCCCAGGGCACCAGGATGCAATAGCCTGTGTGAGCAGATCCCCCCTCACCTCTCATGGTCAGGTTGAGTTCCCTTTTGAAATTCAAATGGGACCTTGGCAAGTGAACTCAGGCAGAAAAGTGACTCTCAATTCTCTTCCAGTCAACTCCTTCCTCCCAGGGAACAGTAACTAGGCTCTTGGAAGCTTAGTAAGTGCTTCCCACTGCCCACATCCCTTACCAGAGTTGAACTTTTGATAGTTTTCAGAACGGGACTAATCAATTGCCTGACTCCACCCTTTCTTAGGCCAAGTTTCTCTATCCCAGGGTGGTTAGGTAAATCAGGCTGCCTCAGCAGATTTGCCTCTCACCTTTTCCTGGTGTCACCTTGAGGCAATTGGTATGTTCCCCAAAGCTCAAAGGGGCTCCAGGCAACCAAACCTATGGAAAGGAAACCCCTCTCCACCTTTGCCAGAATGCGCCCAATCTGGGAGAACTCTCCCTCCCACTGGGTGACCAGTGATGTGAGTAGGGGCCCACAGTGGCTTTTTGCGTTGAGGGTGTGGCTTATCTGCCCACAGTTTCCAGCCTCAGGGACCAGAAACTCATGGTTTTACCTTGAGCAATTTATCCCTTTATCCAGCTCCCTCCATAGAGATGCCCTGAAGCCCTCTGCTCTGTGGGTTCCCAAAAGAGCTCACTGGGGCAGAATCTTGCTCCCACTAAGCCATATTTTTGTGAGAGAGATGTTGAGTGCCCAGTCAAACCAATGCTATCTTGCCACTTCTATCTCAATATGATTATTTGCATTATTTAATATGATTATTGAAGATGACCTTGATCTGACTTTTTAATGTCTTTTTTGTAATACTTTAGATGGCATAAATGTTACATTAAAAATTTAGGAATTCCATATGCCCCACTCCCTCCCTCCCTACTCCTTCCACACTTTCCCATGTTAACAACATTCTTCATTAGTGTGGTACATTTGTTACAATTGATGAACACACATTGGGGCATTGCCACTAAGCACAGATTATAGTTTACATTATAGTTTACACAATTTTTTAAGTTATAAGAAAATATATAATGGCCTGTATCTATCATTGCAAAGTCATTCAGGACATTTCCAAGGTCCTGAACATGCCCCCAAATTACAACTGTTTTTTTCTGCTCCCTTTCCTCAGAGTCTTGGGTAGCCTCTGCCTCCACAACAATGAAAAAAGTTCTTCCATTGCTAGAATAACAATAAGTCTATAGTAGAAAAACCTTAAGCCTACTCTAGTTTATCATTCATTTCCCAATCCGGAGGATGTTGGGAAGGTGCTTCCCATTCCATCTCTAATTGAGAGGTGCATCTTAGATCCCATAGGGCTGATGGTTTGGTCTGTCTTGCTTGCATTTGCAGACTCTCTCTATTCCTTGTGATAATCATTCTCCATCATTATCTCCTTGTTACTGGCCCTGGGTGAGCCCAATGCACTGGAGAGTTGGTGTTGCAACTCTGCTGAGATTCAAGGCCCAACTGGCACATGGAAAGCCCAAAGATGTAAGTCTCTTCAGGATACACCTATCAAGTCTAGTACTAACTGTTAAGTTCAAATAGAAGGGGCAGAAGAGCCATGTGTAGGGAAACCACCAATAAGTCCAACTCTGTCATACTGGGGA
>JAQZBX010052005.1:0-11488 GCA_029593785.1 Cabassous unicinctus | reverse complement strand
CAGCCACCTAGTAAATCTGAGAGTTTGTAACCCCAAGATCCGCTCTCATTGTGATGAAAATACATGCCACATTGGAACAGGCTTCAAATTTGTGGTTCTGTAGTAGACACTGCTTAAAGAGACGGGAACGGAGCTGGAAGGAAAAAGGAACAAGAAGCCTGAAATCTCAGGGGACTGCTGTTGGGAGGAAACAGCACTCCTCCCGGCCACAATCCAGGGACAGCTTTGGGATACCCACTTGCCAGAGAAGAATAAACCCTCTCCCGGGTCTTATGCACAGCTGGTTCCTCAGCACCTACATAGTGAGCTTTAATAAACAGGAGCACACGACAGGCTTTGTGAGTAACAGAGCTGCCTTGCTGGGGCGGGCAGACGCGGCCCTCTGTGCCCCATCCTCCCATGTCCTGGCTGGCCCACTCCTCCTCCCACAGCCACTAACACCTCCAGCTGGAGCCCAAGTTGGGCTCTTCTTCCCAAGACCTGCATCTGTCTGAGGCCCCTGCTCCAGCTTCCTTTCCCAGAATTCAGGGACCCCAGGGGAGGTAGCAGGGAGCAGCAGCAGAGAGGAAAGAGAACAAGAAAGGGAGGGTAAACCAGTTGGAGTAGACAGAGCTGGGGCCAGATCTGGGAGTTTCTGGGACAGCTCAAGTTGAAGTACTCTGTCTGACCATGGGCCAGATCTTGTGAGCCTATTTTTATTTTAGAAAATTGGGTGAAATGAAACCATAGATGGAATGGCGAGGCAAGAAACCAGTGCTGCTTCTTTCTTTGTGAGTAGCCCCCACGCCCACCCCAAGGAGCTCAGTCTGGCAGAAGATTATGACAATGATATGACAACAGTGGACTCGACCTGTTGGGCGCTTTGTGGAGAAGATTATCTCACAAGCCTAGTGGACACTGTGGGCTCTGAAGCCAGGCTGCCTGTGTTCTAATCCCACCTCAGCCCCTTACTCTGTATAACCTCTCTGCACCTCAGTTCCCTCATCTGTTAAGGGATCATAATAGCACCTCCTTCATAGAGCTGCTGAGGACACACACAAAAAGATGATACTTGTAAAGGACTTGAATGTCTGGCATAAAGTAACCAGCATGTAGTAACCAGTAACCAATATTAGCCAGTTTTAATCCTCACAATGACCCCATGAGGTAGGCTATAGTTATGCCCATTTTACAGATGAGGAACCTCAACTTCACATAGCCAGTAAGGAGCCGAGCTAGCACTCAAACCTGGGTGGTTTGTCCACTGAGCACAGGCTCTCTCAGTCTCTCCATGAGACAGCACAGCTTAGTGGTTATGTGCACAAACTTGACAACCAAATGGCCTAGGTGGACTCCCAGCCCAGCCACTGACCAGTTGTGTGAACTGAAGCAAGCTGGTTAACCTCTTGGTGCCTTGGTTTGCTTACCTGTAAAGTGGGCGTACTGCCTTAAAAGGTTGTTGAGGGGATTAAGTGAGTTTCTAGGTGTCAAGTGCTTGGAGTGCTATTAGTTTGGGCCTTCTTCTCTGGGCCAGCCCTCCACGGCGCCCTCTGGCCACAGGGCTTATAACTGCACTTTCCCTGTCCCTCCTCACCCTGAGCCCTGCCTGCGTTGTCCCTGGGGCTCCAGTGGCTCTAAGCCTTTCTAGGGGTCTGAGGGGGAAGCAAGCGGATCTGGGCCAACGTACAACATACCAGCAGCCCCTCTCCTCCTCTTCCTCCTCCATTCTAGAGACACTGCCTCAGCATCTTCTCTCACCTTAGGAGCAGCTATCTTGGAAGAATTTCAACCAGGGTGGGAGAACTGGTCAGGCCACTGAGGGCAAATAGTTTCAGGGAGGTGGGGGGGTTTTGAGGCTCCTTAAAGGAGATGACAATGACTGCCGAGATGCTTTAGCTACTCTGCCATGCCTGTGAGGACTGGTGGCCCTGCCCTCTGCTCAGGACACACGAGGGTCAGGAAGCAGAAAAGAGGTGTGGGAGGGAAGGGATCCCTGCCGGTTCCTTGCCCTGGAGAAGGGAGGCTGCCCGGGGGCAGAGGCCTGCATGTTTTGTCCTGAGCCAGGAGGAGAACTAAGAGCAGGAGTTTCTCTCTGGGCCTTGACGTAGAGACAGCTGGGGCTGGACTGGGGGCAGAGGGCCCCAGAGACCAGCTAGCTGATGAAGGACCAGGTGGTGCTCTTCATTCAGTCCAGAGGCCCCTGGAGCGACACACTGGGCAACAGCCCCACCTGGTGGACAGAAGGGGTATCGGGGGGCTGGGGGAGAGGGCCAACTTGAAAGGGGGAAGGAGGTGTATAATCCTAATAGTGATTCAGAGGTGGAAGGGGCTTTGAGGTCATCTTATTTGCAGAAGCCCCTCCTATAGCATCTGTTCAAGACAGTGAGAGGACTCACTTCATTGGGAGGGGATTAGGCAATTATTCGCTAAAAAGTTCTCAGGTTTTTTGGAAATATGCCTCCCTGAAATTGCTACCAGACCCCCAGTCCCCACCCTGGGGGTTTCCCAGAGCAATCTCTCAAATATTTGAATACAAATATAATATCCCTCCTAAAACTTATCCCCGTTTGCTTCAATCATCCAGAGTTTGACTTCAACCCTTTGCCAATTGCATCTTTTTCTCACTTAATTATCCTTTAATATATTGACCTTTCTTGGTTTCAGAAACATTCTATTTCACCTTCTCAAGATCACAGGAGTCAAGCAATCCCCTCCCCACACTAGCAGCATCATTTTTAAATCGTCTTTGGGGGGGGCGGATGTGGTTCACGTCCGTTTCCCATATGGAGGGACCTGGGTTCAATCCCCGGGACCTCCCAGTAAAATAAAGAAAAAATATAGAAGGTGCATAGGCCGCCAGGCCCTGCGCGCGGGCATGCCATCAGGCCCCGTGAGTAGGTGAGCTGCCAGGCTCTGCCAAGCCATGCTGCAAGATGATGATGTAACAGGATAGTGACGCAAGGGAGAGCCAAGACGAGACACACCGAAAAAACCAGGAACTGAGGTGGCGCAGGCAGCAGAACGCCTCTCTCCCACATCGGAGGTTCCAAGGAGCGAATCCCAGTGAAGACAGGAGGAGAAGGATTAGAAGAGAGAGCAGGGAACAAACACAGAGAACTGCCCAGTGAATGAATACAAAACAGCAAAAATGGATAAAAAGTAAATAAATAAATCTTTTTAAAAAAATCATCTTTGGATCTCAACTTCCCTATTGTTCAGGGTCTCATATGTTGGGGAAATTAATGCTCTGATTTGGGAGTTAATTTAGAAATTAAGAGCACAGAGTTCAAAATCTTATAGATCTGTGTTCAAATGTGAGATCTGCCACTTTCTAGCCGTGTGACCTTGAGCTTCAGTTTCCTCATCTATAAATTGGGGATAAAGGTATTTACTACCTGGAGTAGTGAAGATTAAATGAGATGATGCAAGTAAATGCTTAGCACAGCTCCAGGAAATCACTCTGCTCCGAATGAGCCATTATAGCCACACTCCTCTGAGTTTAAGAGCTTTGAGGAAGAGAGGTAGAGGGGCAGAAGAGGAAAGGGGACTTTCTGGAATTAGCCTGCCTTCCCCAACCCGCACGTATCCCAAGTGAAATCCAGCAAATGGGTAACTTGTTCCGATCTCATTTCCAGGATTGTCCCTGGCTACCCAACTGTGATGGGGGTGGGAGGCAGGCCTTGGTACCTCTTTGAAATTCAGAGGGTTTAAAATTTAAATGTCTCTGAGGGTAAAATAAACACACCTACTGCTCAGCCGAGAAAGGGAAACTTGGCAGGGCCCCCAGAACTTTCTCCACCCCCATCCCTCCCTTGACTTCCTCTTGTGGTTTCTCTAGAGTACAACCTGTTCCCCACTGCCAAGTGAGTGCCTGGGGCAGGGGGCTGGGGCTGCATGCCACCCTTGAGTAAGGGAGGAGGTATGTGTGGCATGTGGTGAAGCAGCAGCCTGCAGGCTTTATAGTTCTGACCGTTCACATCCCAGTTACTGTTATCTCAGTGTGGCCACTCTCTACCCTGTTCACACCCTCTACCAAGAGCAAAATTCCCTTCTCAACACACACCCACATAAGGTGATTTGAGGGGCTACCCAGACCTTTGCAGGGTCCCTTGTGAGAAACCTAAAGTTGCAGAAAGGTGATGGGGAAATGGCTGGAGCCCATGGAAACTCCACCCCGTGGCCTGGCTCATAGCATGGCCATTTTCACAACCTGCCTGGAGGGACAGGGTCAGATACACAGATGCAGCTTTGGGAGCAGGTGAGCATCTGAAGACTGCTCCCACTCCTTGAACATCTTCCCTTACTCAGCTACCAAGCTGGACTGTTCCTCTTGGAATCTAGAATATGAAGGTCTCTGTTTTTCTTAAAGATTCCCAACAAAAGAGGTGTCTTGGCATCTCACACCCACAGATTCTGGCATATCACATCCATGACATGAAGTTCTTCCTTGTACCTAATTTTGGTTCCCCTTGATTATTTACATTCCTTCTTTCTGTTGGTGAGTGAGGCTTATACCAGGAAACAAAATGTGCACAGGACCGTAAGGAAAAGAAACCAGTTCTGTGAGTCCTCACAACACTACTCTAGGCCTGCTGGGGCTCCCTGTAAAAAAAAAACCAGCACCCGAGCGCAGCTATCAGCTCATGCTCCTCAGTAGCACCCCAAGATTGGAGGACTACAGAGTCCCCTTCAGAAACTCCTAAGTCTTTGGCTCAAGTGCACCTTCCATGTGGTCAGTCAGGGAGGCAGGCTAGCCAAGTGGTTAAGCACAGGGCACCCCATGTCAAGTGACCTGGGTATAAATCCCAGCTCTGCCATTTTTATTTTCAGAAGATTACTTTTTCCCTCTGTGCCTGAATTTCCTCATCTATAACTCGCACCTACCTCACAGGGCTGTAAGGAGGATTAAATGAGATATGACACCTAAAGCACTTAGAAGAGTGCCTGACAGTGCTATATATGCATGAGCTGGTATTCTCAGCCTCACAGAGAAAGGGAGAAGGAAGGAGAAGGTGCTCAGGGCCATGGAGGCCAGGACTGGTCACAGACTGGGATCCTGCTAGAATTCTCCGAGGTGCTCTCCATTCTGAGCTTGCGAGAGTCAGGGGAGAGGCTCAGACTTGTTTACCATTATATCCCCAACACCTAGCCTGTGCGGGCACATAGTATGGCCACAGCAAATAGGTTTGAATGAATTAATAAACTGATGTGTCAGTGACCTCTCAAAGGAGGTCAGGAATTGAAAGGGCAGAAGAATCTGCAGGAAAGCAATGGGAGATCCAGTTCTAACGACGGGCTCCAAAAGAACTGAGGTGGTGGGCGTAGGGCAAGGATTTGTTGGAGAAACCAGTCCCAGAGTCCAGATATGGGGAGCAGGTGCCCCAGGATTGTGTGGAGGACTGTCTGCTCACCCCTAAGTGGACCCTCCCAGGTGCACCAAGTGCTGGGAATTCCTGGGTTCCTGGGAACCAGCTCAGAAACTTGCCTTTCCCAGAATTCATCCTCTTCATTCCTGCCTCTTACTTGTGTCTAGACAGTGGATTAACGAGAGCAGGAACTAAGTGTGTCCAGGTCTCCCTGTATCCCAATGCCCGACACTATAGTTTCAGTACAGCTCTGTGGAAAGCCTAAGTGTCGCCAAAACTTCCCACCACTTCTCTACTTTGAGAATAGTCATCCTTCAGAATCCATCTCAAAAGGTCCTCTCTACAGCCTTCCCCAGCCACCCCAGCCAGAGCACTTGGCACCTTATCTCTTGTTCTGCGACCCACACCAGCGATGGGTGAATGCCATCACTGCATCCTCAGACCCCACACAATGGCAGGCATATGACAGGGGCTCAATCAGTGGCTGCAAATGTACACGTTAATGCTCCCTTACTAACAGCAACCACTTTTCTTCAGTTTTTCCCCAAAGAGTTTCTCTTCAAATACACAGGAGGCTAAGACCATCATCTGCCCACACATCACACACCACAGAGGACATCCACTGAGGGATCCCTGCATCCAGCCCTGTCCTCTGACCGCCCTCCCTTAGGCTGATGAGAACACCCAGGCTGCTGCCCACACCCCTATATCTCTGAGGTATTTTGAAGTAGCGGGACAGCCCAGTGAGGCCACCGGGTTTCCACATCAGCTTGGAGAGGGGTTGCCGACCTATGGAGAACTGGGGCGCGAGGTTCCAGCTCACCTGCCCTCCGACCCAGTGCAGAAAGGCTCACTTAAAGGGAAAGTGAGCCGAGCTTTGGGGGGCCAAGGGAGAGGTGATGGAGGCGCAGCAGCTCGTAACCCACCCACCTCTGACACGGCGCTCGGGGTCTCCAGCCTGAGCTTCCGGCCCCCAGCGAAGGTGGGCAACGCTGACACCCTATCGAGCCTGGCTTCTTCAGCCCCCACGCCTACCTCCTTGGCAGGTGAGCCCCTCGGTGTACCGACTGTGGCCCACACGCTCGCTCCCGCTGTCTCTGGCTTCTGTCTTAGGGGAGGGGGCGTCGTAACCTCCCGCCGCGGGGAGAAACATGCACCCTTCCCCCAGGCGCCCAAACAAAACCAGTCTCCACCCCCGCAGGGGCGGCATGTTTACAAAGTCGGCACCGCGCGGTGGCTCCGGAGTTTAAAGCTGGGCAGGAAGTGGGGAAGAGGGGGCGGTGGAGACAAAAGGGCTGGGTGTTCTGCTCGTCCCCCTCCCCCCATTCTCCCCTAGGCGCTGCCCGGCGGCTCATCCCTTGCTGCGCACCCCCGGCCCGCAGCCCCCGCCCCACGTGCGGGAGGCGAGGAGGGGCGCCGGCGAGTCAGGTGTGGGTGGCAATGCAGGCGCAGCGCAGGTTTCCAGACTTCTGCCTTCTGGGCGTCCGCGAGTGAGCGCCACGCGCTATCCAGGAAGTAAATAACAACATTAAGCGCTATTTCTTACTACACGCCAGGCACCGTGACAAACCCTTTCTGTGTGTTTTCTTTCTTTTCCTGCTATCAATCCCACCCCCACTTTTACAGAAAGGGAAACTGAGGCACAGTGAGGCGAGGTAATGTGCCCCCCAAGTCCCACAGCTGGCACGTGTTCGAAATCAAAGCCAGCGTCTGCGCCCTGCCGGGGACCCGGCAAACGGGGAGGAATAAAGCGCGGTGTAGTCCCTGCCTGAGGAAGTCCCTGTTCTGCGGGGCTGATGGGCCAGTAAACAAACACCCCAGGCAGCCGCGTGGACGCCAAGCTCTGGGAATGAGGTGATCCTCAAATACTAGCGGATTACCTGAGGGTGAGCCGGCGGGGGGCATGCCGTGGGACAAACCTAGACCAGGTCCTATGGGGCCGTCAGGTTCTTGTACAAAATCATAAGGTTGTACGCTCCCAAAAGTTCGTGGTCAGGAGAATCACCTGAGGAACTTCACAATACAGATTCCCAACCCCCACCCCAGAGAGCGAGTCAGTGGCGATGGGTCCAAGGCCCAGCCAGGTGTTACGAATAATCAGGCAAATTTGGAAAACTCTGCTAGTGTAGACGACCTCCTGGGTCGTTCCAGGGGATGCTCTTTCTAAGAAACAATTTAATATTGCAATAGGTTTCGATTAACTCAGGGAAACAGCGCATTTCCCCGGCCCACCCTCAGACGCACTAGAGCCCTAAAAATCCTTTGCTTTCCAAAGGTCACGTGAGCCAGGGGCATCAGACTTACCCCCGGCCAGTCCCGGCGCGCCGCCCCGCCCCCTAGCCGCCCCCTAGCCGCCCCCTCCCCGCCCCGCGACTACAAGTCCCATCCCGCCCCGCGTCTGAGCACATTACGCCGGAGCAAGATGGCCGACGCGGCGGCTACAGCCGGGGCCGGCGGCTCCGGAACGGTAAGGGCAGGAGGCGCGGGGCCGAAGCCAAGAGAGTTTGGGTATTCCGTCACTTCCCCTTGGCCTGGGCAACAAGCTCATACCCAGGAATTCAGCCCCACCATAACCTCCGAGTGGAGGTGGGTCGTTCAGGCCGTACGGGCCCCCCCTCCTTGGGACTTGGCGGCGGCCATCTGAGTTGGGGGACCTGTGTCCTGATTGGCTCGTTCCCTGCTGGTTTGGTTAGGAACCCGGAACACTTCCTGATTGGTCCTTCGAGGCTGTTTTCGCTTTCCTATTGGCCAGCCAAAGTTGGGAGGGATTCCGGTGTTCAAAATATTTAGCTTCCCTACCTTTCCTTTGCTTTTTCGCTCCTCAGCAGCATGTGGTGGTGGTGGTTTAGTTTTCATTGTTAGTGAAGTGGCATGAGGATGGGAGGAACGAGAGAGACCCTTTTCCCCCCCTGGGAGATAGACTTATGAATTCAATCCCATCATGTGTTTTCTCAGTTATATATTCTGATAATCTTTTAAAGGAGAACGTAAACAACTTCCATTTCCTGTTACTGGAATTATAAGTTTTAGGTAGTCAGAGGTTGTCTATATTTAGAGGTTCTTGGGTGCTCACTTATTACTCAGCCAAGTTCTATAAATGTAAACACCAGGAGCTATAAACACCAGGAGCTACTACATTTTATTGAGTACCTATAAATAAATATTTAGCTAAGAACTTTTGCTTGCCATTGACTGTGTATAAACTATGCAAATTGCATCCTTGTCCTGTAGTTGAAAAAATCTTTTGGGGCTGTTGATTCAACAGAGATCAGGAAGCAAACAGTCCACTAACCCTGCTGATAACTATCATTTGGCTCGGAGGCGAACCCTGCAAGTGGTTGTTAGCTCCTTACTGACTGAAGCAGGATTTGAAAGTGCTGAGAAAGCATCCGTGGAAACATTGACAGAGATGCTGCAGAGCTGTGAGTATTGGGAAACAAGAGGCTTTCTTTTCTGTGCCCTGTATTGTGATAATATTAAAGAGGATTAAAGAAAGGGAAGAGAATAGTAAAGTGATTTAGGCTTTAGAACAGGGGTTCTTAACCTTTTTTTGTTCCATGGACCCCTTTGCCAGTCAAGTGAAAACCACGGACCCCTTACCAGATCCACATTATACTGTGTATTATTTAATAAATATATCACACCTGCAACAATCTGTCCCCACAAGAATAATGTTGTTGTTTTTTTTAATTTAAATTCCAGCTCACGGACCCTTTGTTAAGAATTCCTGCTTTAGAATCAGATAGACCTAGGTGTAAATCATCACTATGATGATAGCTGAATAGCTTGAGTGAGTCACAGAACCTGAACCTCAATTTCCTCATTTGCAAAACAAGATAATAATTTACACCTAGGAGAGTCAGGAAGATAATTGAGATAATATAATGTAAAGCATTATATTTTGCTAATATTATTGATGTTAATAATACAGTTTTGTTGGGCAGCCAAGGTGAATTCCTATGAATGGATGCCACCACATTATATAATCAAATGCTATACTATATGATTCAAAGAGTGAGGATGAATTAGTTTTAGAGAATGGAAAAAATACTGTAGAAAGGAAATATCTTGAGGTTTAGAAGCCTGGTAAAGAAGGCTTTTTTGCATGTACAATTTTAGTTTCCTGTTAGGAATGTTTTTTTGCTTGAGGGTGTAGGCTGAGGGAGGGTGGTGTTTAAGATGCTTTTTAGGGGCTAACACCTATGAAAGGAAGTGAAAGAGAGCAGGTTTGGGCAGAGCCAATAAAGACTTGGCCGACTCAGCATGTTGTTCTGCAGCAATGATTGTCCTTCAGAGTGTCCATCATCAGGCCAGAGCAGCCCTGCTATTGTAACTCAGCCCATAAACGTGGGCTTCCCCAGTATGATTGCAGGTGATGTGGCTCTCAGCAGCTGATTTTGGAACTTTTAAAATACCGAATATTTTCCTAAAGCAGCAATCTCAAACTTTTTGGTCTCAGGACCCCTTTAGACTCTTAAATATTTAGGACCCCAAGGAGCTCCCCAAGAAGCTTTTACATATGTGGCTTTTTAATACAGGTAGATATTTGCCACTTTAGAAAATAAAACTGAGAAATTAAAACATAAAATTGAGAATTTTAAAACATAAGAATATATAAGCATGCATTGTTTTTTTTAAAAATATATAAATTTTAAGAGGTACTGGGGATTGAACCCAGGACCTCATACATGGGAAGCAGGCACTCAACCACTGAGCTGCATCTGCTCCCTTAAAAAAAATTTTTTTTTTAATTAGCATACATTCTGTTATCTGTCAGAGCCATGACATTACAGGTCATATAGCCTCGGGAAAGCTCTACAAAAAGAGAATGAGAGTGAAAAAGACAAATAATGTCTTAATTCTTTAATGAAAATAGTTTTGACCTTGTGGATTTCTGAAACGATTTGGGAGACTTCCAGGGGTTCCCAGACCACATTTTGAGAACCTTTGTCATGACGGAATGGACTAATAGTTCTCAACACACAAGAATTAAGTTCTTAAAAAGATCTTGGAAGACGACTGTTAAGTGAAATAAGCCAGACACAAAAGAACAAATATTGTATGATCCTACAGATATGAAGTAATTAGAGTAAGCAAACTCATACAGTCAGAAGCTAGAATACAGGTTATCAGAGATGGGGAATGGGAAGTTGCTGCATTATTACAGAGTTTCTGTTTGGGATGAAAAAAAAAGTTTTAGTAGTGGATGATGGTGATGGTAGCACAGTACTGTGAATGTAATCAGCACCACTGAATTGTATGCTTGAAAGTGGTTACAGTGGGAAATTTTAGGTTGTATGTATGTTACCAGCATTAAAAAACAAACTCAGAACTGTACAACATAAAAAGTGAACCCTAATGTAAACTATGGGCTATAGTTTAATAGTGTAATAGTATCATTTTTACCAATTTTAACAAAGGTACCACGCTAATGCTGAATGTTAATAAAAGGCAAAACTGTGTAGGGAGGAGTATATGGGAACTCTGATTATTCTATTTACCTATAACTGCTCTAATTTTAAAAGGAGGGGAAAAAAAGATTTGCAATTCAGAGTTTAAAGATCTTTATAGTTGAGGCAGTTCTTTCTCATACCACTGAACAAGAGACCTTTTCTCTCTCGGAGCAAATGGTGGCCACTGAAGGGGATGGAGCTGAGTTGTGTTGGAAAGCTATGACTATTAGAACAAAAAGGCTTGGAAATAGTATAAAAGTTCACTTCTTCAGCAGAAGGAATACCCAGGATGGATGGCTTAAGTTGAGGGCTTGCTTAAAACTTGGGCATCTCCATTTTGTGACTAGCTCTGGATATCAAAGGGTTTTTCTTTGTTGTTAAGCATTCTGTACAATTGTGCTTGTTGCCTGCAGTCACTTTCTAGGGACCCCAATCTTAGTCTGGGTTCAGAGCAAAGTCTCCATGTTACTTTCTGCATTTGCCGTGTACCTCCTTTAACATCCCAGAACCTGGTGGCATGTAGGGAAAAAAACCAAATGGGTGAAGCTCTTTTCACCTCCCACCCAGCTTATTTCTAAGATGTTCTATGGGGATTCTAATTAGGTTTTCTCCACAGTAAACAGATACTGCCCTCCGTTTTCATGTGGGGAGGGTTGTGTGGAGAAGTAGTGGTAGGTCTTTATATATATA
>JAQZBX010052004.1:0-10203 GCA_029593785.1 Cabassous unicinctus | reverse complement strand
TGGCAACTGCTAATCTGCTTTTTTGTTCTGTAAACTGGATATTTCTTATAAATGCAATCATACAATATTTGCCCTTTTGTATCCAGTTTATTTCACTCAACATAATGTTTTCAAGGTTCGTTTATGTTGAAGAATGTATCAGTACTTCATTCTTTTTTATGGCAGAGTAATATTTCATGGTAGGTGTGGACCACATTTTGTTTATCCGTTCATCAGTTGATGGACATTTGGGTTGTTTCCACCTTGTGGCTATTGTGAATCTGGCAGTTTGCTCTTGATTAGAGGATAAAGGCCAATCTGCTCAGTCGGCAGTGGAGGCCCCGGGGGTCTCAGACCCAACCCACAGGGAACGTATGGTGGAAAAAACCATTGACCTGGAGTCAATTAGACATGGGTTTGAATTGTAGCTCCGGTGCTTGTTAGCTGTGTGACTTTGGACAAGTTTCTTCACTTCTTTGTGACTCAGTTTCCTTTTCTGGAAAATGTAATGGCAATACTGTACACGGTTGTTGTGAGGGTTGGCGATAAGAGGTATAAAGCTCGTGGCAGAGGAGCAATAGATGAACTTGCCATGTTTAGACACCTTTTCACGTTTGGCTCTCCTACACCATTCTCTTCTACCAGCCCTGCAGAAATGGTGGACTTGCTGGTTCAGCAGTCATGTGCTGAGTGCTAACTCTGTACCAGGCGCTGTCCAACACTAGCATGTATTACTGTCGTATCCACAGTCCTTTGATGTTGATACCAGTAAACTCATTGGCCCCGAGAGGCCACTGAGGCTCAGGGACAGGCTAAGAGTCATAAGACTATCAGGTTATAGAGCCAGGATTTGAATCCAGGTCTTCAAGTACTAATAGAAACCCTGGTCCATGGGTTTCCATAGACTGCTTCTCTGTCTGGAATGTCCTCTAACCTCTCCTCCTATCTAGATGCCATTGATATTTCCAGGCCTCATTTCCCTTCCATCTCTACCAGGACAGTGTCTGAATCAGTTAGGATCCTTTGGGTTGCAAGTAACAGAAACCTCTGTCCCAAACAAGAGAATACAAGCTTAAGAGAATAAAAGGCATTTTGGGGGGCTCAAGTAACCCCAAAGCCCAGGAGATCTTATTTCTGGTAAAGCTGAATTCAAAGCACAAATAATGTCATCTGTATTTTCCTTCACTCTAAATCTTGGCTCTGATGTCTCTAATGAGGGCTGAAGTTTCAGGCTTCACATGCTAGCAAAAGGGCACGGCAGTTCCAGCCCTTACATTCTTACAAGTGTCAGGTATAGTGAAAGCAAGTCTTATTCTCCATCGCTCAAACTTGGTCTGGGAATTGAGATGTGTTGCCCTTGAATGGGCTGTCGTGAGTCAGGTGCCCATTCCTGAACTGATCAATCCATGGGTTAGCCTTGACCTAAATCACCTGCACCGCTCTGGAGATGTGGGTGGAGTTGGCTTCACTTACCTGTAGAGGGAAACTGAGGTATGCTTACTGGAAGATGGCGAACAGGTGCTGGGTGACAAAACAACAGATGCCCACAAGCCCCTGTCGAAGCTTTTCCCTTTTCTGAATTCCTGCATCCCTGCTCTCAGGGTACTCAGCTCTGCTAAGTGGCAAACGACTTGAGGTCAGGGACCCTTCGTGTGATCCCTCTCACCTAGAGCAGCACCTTAGGGAGAATGGGCATCAACCATGTGCTTTTCAATTCACTAAAGTATTTATTCAGAACCCGCCATACCTAGCCCTGTGCCACTTACATCAGTTGGGATTCAACTGAGAAGCAAGGAAAGCACTTGAGCTATTTTAAGGAGGTGGGGGTTTCTCACAGTATGTGAAGTGGCTTCCAGAATCATTGGGAAGGTTGAAGAAACAGACCCTGGGCTGAGCCTCAGGAACGACCCCCTCAGTCATACTTAGCAGCAAGAGAGCGGCTGCCTCCTCTGCCGTCAGAAAGCCACCCCCAGCACATTCCGAAGTCACCTTGGCCATGAAGCCGCTCTCCTGCCAGCTCCAGGACCACCACATGCTGACGTGATCCAGTCAGACTGGACGCCCACACCCTGCCTCTAGGCACCCACGGGGCCTGTGGCCGGACGCTGGAGTTCCGTGGGCAGGCTGGCCAGCAGAAAGAGGAGGAATTGCAAGAAGTTTGGGCTCCACCTTCAGATTTCATGTGAGTACCTCCAAGCCGTTAAACCTGCATCCACCTGGATTCCAGGAGGCCTGGGAATGTAGATTTCAGCTCTGCAGGCCTTGCAGTCTGGAAGACACATTAGAGGCTGAGGAGCAGACCCTGGGATATCTGCCATGCTGACGGAGCAGGGGCTTGAATAGAGCAAACCAATCATTTCTTCTTTTTTTAAATTTATTTTTTATTAACAGCTGTTTTTCAAGTTCACAAAAATAAAAGATCAGAAAAAGGTAGCTCAACAAGTTAAGGAAAGATTACTCCTAAAAAATTCTTTTTCAGGTACTTTTAGCTCATCTAATTCCAGCTGCTAACTCAGTTGTTCCTCTAGTGTTCAAAAAGATACACAGATGAACACAGCTCAGTTAAATGACATAGTCAAGGTCTCCTTATTAATGAAGAGAAAAAATGCTTAATTGTATTCATAGCTCACAAAACCAAGCCCCTATTTTTTTACCTTTAGAATTAATGCAGCACCAACTCTGCTTTTGCTACAAAAACATTACAATGTTGTTAACTATAGTCTATAAATTATATTAGTTATATTTTTCCCATTTATCACCATATTCTCTTTTTTCTTTTATTTTCTTTCTAATTTTCTTTTTTTTTCCTTTTTTATCACCACATTCTTAACACCCTGTAGTAGAACATTCCTGTATTTATAATATTAACCACAGTCCTCACCGACTTCCAAAATCCTTGTTATACATTCCCAATATTATCCTCTAGCTGTCCTCCAATTAACATTAATCTTCCTAGACTACTCATTTCAGCCACAATCACACCCATAAATCAACTGTGTTTGTTATAGTCATTGTAATGTATTACCATCAAGTCCCACTATTACCACTGTGGCAGATTGGTATTGTTTATGCATTCCATAAATAGATATTGGATTGCTTTTGTAAACTGGTCTGTTCCTCTGGGCATATTAGATTGTATTAGACTCAAAGGTTTCACTTTTACTTTATTAAATCAAGATTAGGGTTTTTATTTGACCATATCATTAGGGCATGCAGGGATGAGTCCCTACCCCCTTGGTGGGGATTAAAACAGACTCTCACATGGAAGTAAATGCACAGAGAATCAGACACGTGAGGAAAGAGAGAAAGCTCCGTAAGACGTGGCAGAGGCCCCGGGAAGAGAGATGAGCCTAATAGCCTACAGCTGACCTTGTGAAGAGAACAGAGCAGCTGAGTCCAGAAACAAGCCCCAGGGAGAGAGATGAGCCTTATGCCAGCCTACAGCTGAGTTCAGAAGAAGATGGGACCATGGAGCCTTAAGAGGAAGAGGAAGACTGAACCCTTGCAGACATCGCCTGCCATCTTGCTTCAACATGTGGCAAACGACTTTGGGTGAGAAAGTACCTCTTATGGTACCTTGAGTTGGACTCTTTAGGGTCTTGTGACTGTAAACTTCTACCTCAAATAAATACCCTTTATAAAAACCAACAGATTTCTTGTACTTTGCATCAGCACCCCTTTGGCTGACTAATACAACCACATATTTACATTTGACCTTATTAAACATTCTACATACATTCAGCATCTTCTCCACCTTCTCATCTCACATTCCATCTCCCACAAACCTGTACTTCATAGTCCAACTCCGTAAGTCTACTCATTGTATTTAGTTCGTATCAGTGAGACCATACAATAGTTGTGCTTTTGTGTCTGGCTTATTTCACTCAACATTATATCCTCAAGGTTCCTCCATGTTGTCATGGGTTTCCCCAATTGAGTTCTTCTTACAGCTGAGTAACAGTCCATCATAAACCACATCTTGTTTATCTGTTCATTGGTTGATGGACACTTAGGTTGTTTCCATCTTTTAGGAAGTGTGAATAATGCCGCTATGAACATCGGTGTTAGAACACCAAGGTGTGGACTGCGTGGGGTGGCAAATATCTGTTTTTGTCCTTGTTTATAGTTCTTCTAAATATATTCCTAGTAGCGGGATTGTTGGATCATATGGCAGTTCTATATTTAGTTTCCTGAGGAACTGCCAGATTGTCTTTGACAGAGGCTGCACCATTTTACAGCCCCACCAACAGTGGAGGAGTGTTCCTATTTCTCCACATCCTCTCCAGCACTTGAAGTTTTCTCTTCTTTTAATGACTGCCATTCTGTATGGTGTGAGATGGTATCTCGTTGTAGTTTTGATCTGCATTTTCCTAATACCTAGAGATGTTGAACATCTTTTCATGTATCTTTTGGTCATTTACATTTCCACTTTGGAAAAATGTCTGTTCAATTATTTTGCCCATTTTTTTAAATGGGGTTGCTTGTCATTTTGTCGTTAAGCTGTGTGACCCCTTTGTATAACTTGGAGATCAATCCCTTAACAGATACATGATTTCTGAAGATTTTTTCCCATTGGGTAGGCTGCCTTTTTACTTTCTTGACAAAGTCTTTTGAAGAACAAAAGTATTTAATTTTGAGGCAATCCCATTTATCTATTTTTCTTTTGTTGCTCATGCTTTGAACATTTATTCTTAAAGAGCGCAGGGCAGAGCTGACCATTTAGCGAGCAGCTAACCCTTACCTGGTCCTCTGTCATAGAGCTTTGGAGCTGACAGGGATCTCAGAACTCATCTTCTTCCTCTTGTTCTCAAGTTTTTCTTCACCCAGGGCTGTCTTTGTTATATTCACTCTAGAGTAAGACTTGCTCAAGGATAAGGCAGTTAGGAGAACCAACTCTGGAGCAACAGCAGCCTGGATTCATATCTCGGCTCAGCTACGTCCTTGCTGTGTGACCATGAGCTACTTTATCCCTCTGTGCCTGAGGATCCTCTTCTGTATTAATGGTCCCACCTCCTAAGGGTGATATTCTTTGAATATTAAGTGAAATAATTCACGTAAAGCACTTGTCAGTGTCTTGGCAAAACCCAATAAATGTATGCTCTGATTCTTTTTGAGGTGCCGGGACTGAAGATTGAACCCAGGACCTCATGTGTGGGAGGCTGGCGCTCAACCACTGAGCCACATCGGCTCCCCTAAGTTGATTCCCTTGTCTGTTTGCTCATTATTTGCTCATTGTCTGCTTGTTGTTTTTGCTCACTGTTTGTTTTCTTTAGGAGCACTGGGAACCGAACCTGGGAACTCCCATGTGGGTGGCGGGTGCCCAACTGCTTGAGCCACATCCCCTCCTGCTCTGATTCTTAATGATTAACTCAAAGCAGCTGTATTCTGGATGCAATTTCTGTCAAGCTTTTTCCCCTTCCAAATTTTTATTTTGGAAATTTTCAAACCTTCAGAAAAGTTGAAAGATAAGTACAATGAGCACGTCTCTACCTGTGACCCAGCTTTATCAGTCATTCACGTTTTGCCACATTTGCTTTCTCTCTCTCTCCTGAGATAAGTTTCAAGGATAATGACAATTTACCTCTAAATATATCAGCTGTTATCTCAGAAGTGTGCTTGCCTCCATAATCATGATCACAATTCAATAAACTTAAATTGATGCAATAATGTTACCTAATATATATTCCATATTAAATTTTCTCCAAGTGTCCCAGTAATGTCCTTTAGAGCTGCTTTTTTTAAATCTAGGATCCAAATAAGGATCATGTATTAGAATGGTTATCCTTCCTGCCTATTCTTTCTTTTATGACATTGATATTTTTAAAGAGTCACTGCAAGTTGTTTTATAGAATGTCCTGTAATTTAGATCTGTTTCCTCATGATTAGATTTAGATTAAATATATATATATATTAGCAAGAATACTATATGTTCATCATGGCATCATATGAGGAGGCTCCAAATGCCAGTTTGTTCCATTATCTATGCTGTTAAGTTTGAATACTTGGTTAAGGTGGTGTCTGCTATATTTTTCCATTTAAACACCCCCTCAGGGTTGTCTGGGGTCCCTTGGCTTGGAGTCACTAGTCGCCTAGTATCACAGTTTCTAACCTCTATTTTATGGATGAAGAAATTAAGGTATGGAGAAGGGGCAGAGCTTCCCTGAAACACCCAGCAAGTCAGTGGCACAACTGAGTTTGAACAGGTCCCAGGCCATCCTGATGCCCAGGTCAGTGCCACCCCCACCTTGCCTATGACCGTGTCTGACCAAATGCTAAGAAGGGCCTAATCCTTGAGTCTTCCTTGGAGAAAGAAACATATGGGCAAGTTCTCGGGCTATAAGTCTATTCTACTAGGAGTTTGAATAGAACACCAAGGTGTAGACTGTGTGGGGTGGCTGTGGCTACCATACCCAGAAACCAGCCCCAAAACATTGAGATGAAATGACCTTTAGGAGTCATCTAGTCAAGCTTCAATTTTCTGGGGAAGACCCAGAGGCCCAGAGTAATGAATGACTTGTCCAAGGGCTTATGACTAGAGGTGCTATAGAGGAAGTCAGTCAGGCTGACTGCACTGGAAGGCCTCGTGGGGGTTAGTGGGCTCAGCACTCCAAAATTATCCTCTGAATCAGAACCTGCTCCTCAGTTTCCCAGAAACAGAAACTAGGATTTTGAGGACACCCAGAAGTGACCACCCTTTTAGGACCTGGCTCATGTTAACCAAACTCTCTGGGGATCAGAATCTAAATCAGAATACCTTGTATCAGTGATAATGGAAATGGAAAAATCCAGTGAATCAATTTCTTCATTCCCTGGAGGCTGCTCAGCACAGCGCCCATCACTTAGTCCGGAAGGTGTAGTGCCACATTTTTGTTCTTTGAATTCCCTCCCTGGATCTCCTGCACACCGGTCCCTCCCCCCTACCCTCTTTGGCCCATTCTTTCTCAGAAGAGACACAATGTGATTTGTTGGCCTATTCTATAAAAGAGTTATAATTACACCTGTCTGAGGTTTCACCCAGGTTGCCTTGTTTGGAGTCTGGGTGATCCCAAAACATTCCAGTCACATATTTCCTGACAGTCTCTTGGATGGGATCCCTATTCAAAAGAATCATACATTCTTTCAACCAAATGCTTGGGGATCACTTATTATGTGCCAGGCTCCAGGGACACAAGGGTGAGCAAGATCGTTGAGGGTTTCTCATCAGGGAAGTGACTCCATCAGATGATCAGCCTGGACAGAGGACTGGGGTGGGAGTGGGGAGGGTGGGGACCCAGGAAGGAGGCTGCTGCTGTGACAGGCAGGTGCTGCGGTGGCCAGATCAGGGCGCTTGCCATGGGGTTGGAGAAAAATGAACAGATGTGAGTTTGTTGGTGGCTAGGAGGCACAGCATGCTGGTTCTTAGCACATGGACTCTGGAGCCTGACTCTTCACTGATCAGCAAATTACATCAGTTTCCTCATCTGTAAAATGGTGATGATAACTCTAACTACATGATAGGATTGTAAATTAGGGAGACAGAGCAAGTATGATTTCTGTCTTTCTGGAAACCAGGTGCCACTTCTGAGCTAGGAAATGCAGGAAGAGCAGATGGATTTGGAGTGGAAGAAGCTCCGTCCCATTTGGGATGAACCCCGTAAGGCATATGCCTGAAGCTGCACAGAACGCAGTTGCATGTTGGTTCTTAAGCTCTGGAGAAAAAGCTGTGCTGAATTTTTCTATTTCATTTTGATTTTTCTTGATTCATTCTTTTTCATGTGGACTGCCCGGCTCATGCTTCCACCTACAGCTTACTGGCAGTGATGGGGTTGGGACTGGAACTGTCTCCTTCGTTCTAAATCCTTCTGCTTCACCAAGCTGCAGCCCCTACTCCAAGAGCTGACAGTTTCCACTAATCAGCCCTGACACTGTACCCAGAGGGTATCTGGATTATCTTGTTTGCACCTTATTACTCTGTGAGGTAGTTACTGTTTGAGATACAGATATGGGGGGATGCTTCAAGAAGTTGTGACTTGCCCAGGGTCACAGAGCAAACGGCAGAGGGTCTATTTGACTTCCAAGCCCTTGCTCTTAAAGCTTAGGTTCCAGGGCAATGCCGTCCGATAGAACTTTCTGTGATGAGTATCCTATTGCTGCACTTTCCAACATGGTAGCCACTAGCCCCATGTGCAGCTGAGGAAATGAATTTTTAATTGTATTTAATTTTACTAATCGAAATGTAATAGCCACATGTGACAAGTGGTATTGTGTTGCACAACATTGTTCCAGTGCTTGCGAAAGGCCGAGGAATGCCCTGGAAACTCGCCTCAAATAGATTCACAGTAATGGACATCTTGAGTCAAACTTGGTTTCCCCCCACAGGCTCCTGAGCTCCTCAAAATAGTAAGTTCTAGCCCTCGAGGGTTAACTGAATATTTCCTGCAGCCCACAGTATTCCAAGGTACCAGATGGGAAAGTTGGACGAGCTTGGGAGGTGTGAAAGCCCCTGGTGACTTCCAAGATGGGGAAAGGAAGTGCCCTTTTGCAGCATCCTGGAACAGCAGCCTCCAAGCTGGTATTCCAAGCAGCGGGACTGTTGCCTGGGAGACGAGGAAAGCTGGAAATCTCCCAGGGGGTGGCTGACCTGCAGCAGAGATGGCCCCTGAACGACGGACAGTAGCCAGAAGCAATGGGTTGAATGAGGAGAGGACCGAAGCTGGGCTGAGGAGCAGCGGCCGGAGGTGAGGAGACGCCAAGGTGCAAAGGAGCCAGGAAGGGGCCCTGTGGAGGGTAAGGCTGAGGGGGCGGGAAGGGATGGCAGCGGCTGTCAGCAGAGGGGGCGTGGGGGGAGGCAGCAGATGAAGACTCAGGCAGGCTTGGGCAGAAACGTGCTGACTGAGCCTTTACTGCCTGAGAAGTACAAACCCTTGTTAAAGTAAGCGGACTGCTTGTGCTGTGCAACTGTCAGCAGTAGCTGAGTAACAGTGAGTAATTAGAGGCCTGGGAAGAGGCTTGTTACTGTGTAACCTGCTGGTCTCTCCCAGCTGACACCACTGAGCTGCAACAGCACATTAGCCCTTCTTCCGCAGCAGGTCTATTTTCTGATTACATCTAGCCAGGCATGCCAAGTGAGTTTCCCACTGAATTTCATTTCCGGGCCTGTTGAATACTGCTTTAATTTTTAATCACCCTGGGGGTATTGAGTTTAATTATCCAGATTGAAAGTGACAAGGAGAACAGGAACTTTTTCCGGGTGCTTCTTGGGAGTGGGGAACATACATCTCTCCAGGGTGTGTGGATGGTTGGGTGGGGCAGGTCCTGGCTCTGGAGCAAGATTGTCTAGGGAGTGAACTGTGTACTCGAGAGCCCACAGCACGCTCAGCTCTGCACTAGAGTGTAGCGATGGAAGGAAGCAGAAGAGGTGGTCCTTGGAGAAGCCCAAGCTTGGGTTTGGCAGGGATTGGGGTGGGTGTGGGCATGTGATGCCATCCTGGCCAATGAGTGGTGAGAAGAAATCAGTTGGGTTGGGGGCAAGAGACTTCTGGGAAATGTTTTGTTTTTTTGTCCCCCAAATGAGACACATAAGAGATACCCCTTCCCCACCTATTTTCTATGAGATGTTGTTCGTCTTGGTGTGAGGGTTTGAGGTCTGGAACAGTGGCAGCCATGAGGTGGCATGAGGGGCTTCACCTGAGAATGCAGTATACACTCTGAAGATGGCCAAGCAGAGAGGTAGGAAGAATCTGGGTCCTTGATGAAACTGTTGAGCTCCTGAATGAACCAACCCTGCAGCACCCTGGAACTTTCTTGATAGGTGAGGTAATACATTCCCTGTGGCCACAGCCATTTTGAGTAAAGTTTTCTGTTCCTTGTAGTCAAGCCATCTTAACTGCACCCAGACACTGTGCCAAGCATTTTACATTAATTACCTTATTTATATGCTGGTGCTACAAAGACAGATTAAGCCATGGTTTCTGCTCTCACGGGGCTCACAGTTCAGTGAGGGAGAACATGTGGTGAGCTGTGGGAGACCAATCCGAACCAGAAGGCTTCAGGGAAGGCTTCCCAGAGGAGGTGATATTTGAGCTGAGTCTTAAAGGAAAAGCAGTTTGGCAGGCAGCGAAGGTGGTGGAGAGAGCACGTCAGGCTGAAAAAACCACATGAACAAAGGCCTGGCAGCCTGTGATAGTTCTGGGGCCTTCTGAGAACTCCCCTGGGGCATCACTGGGGTGTATCCGATCTGGACTA
>JAQZBX010052003.1:0-19237 GCA_029593785.1 Cabassous unicinctus | reverse complement strand
CCAGCACTGTCCAAATTTACATTTTTCACATGAGCAATAGTAAATAAATACCACCTGTCTAGAGAACAAATGCATGCAACAGCAATCACTAAAATGACTAAACGAGGGATAAACAGACTTTTTCTGTAAAGGACCAAGTAGTTTATTTTAGGTTTTGTGGGCCATACAGTATATGTTACAACCACTCCACTCATCTGTTGTAGCATAAAGCAGCCATATACAATAAATAGGTAAAAAAAAAATGGGCATGTCTGTGTTCTAATAAAACTTTATTTACAAACACAGGCAGCAGGCCATATTTGGCCCATAGGCTGTAGTTTGCCAATCCCTGGTCTAACCTTAATGTATAAACCCTAAACCTGTAAGACACCATATATGTGTCCTGAGTCAGCATACCAGGTTCAAGGTCCAACTGACAGAGGTACTGGGATGTATTCAATGTAACAACAACCACTCGATGTTTAAGAATATCTTCTTTCTGTGGCATCTGAAAGGTGGAATGTGCGCTTGAGATCAAACAATACTGATGCACGACTGGGTGGACAGTCTTTACCCAGCGATTTCTGAAATATACCCTATAAAGAAGAAGATAGTATTTCCTATTTACATTTATCAACAACTTAACAGTACTTAATTATCATAATATTGACATTGTTATTTTAACACTACATTATCTTGAAATTAAATAAATCTGATAAATCCAGATACAGATTTATTAACTTACAACTACCATTATAACTACTGTTAACTTCCCTCTGCCCAAAAAAAAAAAAGATTCAAACAGAAAGCGTTTGCACTATGACAAAATAAATACCTAATTATTTTTAAGTGTTTAATCTTTGCAACAGAATGACACAAAAACATAAGTTTCACAAGCATTAGTTTTTTTAAAGTTCAAAAGATCCATATTCTAGAATTACTTTTTTCTAGAATACTCTTGCAAAAATACACTGAACTCATATTTTAACTATTTATGCTAATTTAAAGAGTGAATTGCATACTTGCAACAATAATTCAAAAAGCTAATTGCATTTCACTTTAGAATATATTCTTATATCTATATCTAAATAGATCTTTGTCTGAGATTGTGGAAATTTCAAAATAAATTTGAATTTAGGACAATTAATTCTATTAATTTTGAGATAAAAATATTAATAGCCCTCATGCAAGATTACCAAGATGGTTATAGAAACAACTCATCCATCCATCCACCCACCCACCCATGCACACATATAACAAAGATTTATTGGGATCTTTGTTCCAACACAGAGGCAGATCACATAGGGTTTTTACAAGCTACAAAAAAAGGCTTTGGATTTACTCTGAGTTTAATGAAAAGCTATCAGATAGGTTTTAGGTTGTTAAAGGACCACTCTGGTTTCTCTGGGCATAATATATAGGGAAAGGCCATACGCTGGTAAATGTTTAACAACCAGCTCTCTGGATTGGAAAAAAACCACTGATTTGTAGTTTTTACTGATTTCTGTGGTATAAAAACTACTGGCATGGTCTATTTCAAGCCACCAACATGATGTCATTGACAACTAACATGGGAGGAGATCACTAATCAGCTCAACTGGCTCTAATGCACCATTGAATGGGATGGAGAAGGGTGGAAGCAGGGAGACCAGTGAGGTTATGGTAAGGGTCTAGACAAAAGATGGTGGCTTGGACTAGGGTGATAACAGTGGAAATGTAAAAATTGCTAAATGGCTATATATTTTGAAAGTAGTGCTGACAAGATTTACTGATGAACTAAATGTGGAATGTAAAAGACAGGATGGATTCCACGCCTTTGCAACTAGTTGAACGATGGTGGTATTTACAAAGGTGGTAAAAGGGGAGGAGTTGATTTGGGCTAGAAATTGAGAGCTTGGCAGTGAGTAGTAGACATCCAAGTAGAGGCATCCCGTAAGCAGTGGATAAATAAGTTTGGAGTTCAGGAGAATGCTGGGCATGAAATATACTATTAGAATGATACTTAAACCTTGAAATTGAATGAGATCCCCTGGAGAATTAGTGCAGATAAAAAAGAAAGCAGTTGAAGGACTAAGTGATGGACCACTCCAACATTTAAAAGCTGGGAAGAGGAGAGGAATACAGTAAGGAGGCTGGAAAAGAGCAGTCAACAAAATAAGGAAGAACTAAGGAGAGTGTGGGCCTTGGAAGCAAAAAGAACAAAGTGTTTCAAAAGACAAATAGGAGTAACTGTGTCAAATGCTGTTAAGAAGCTAAGTAAAATGAGGATTGAGGACTAAGGGACTTAACAACAAGGAAGTCATTGGTAACCTCAATATTATGGTTTCAGAGTAAAGGTAGAGATGAAAGTCTAATTAGCTTGAGCTCAATAGAGAATAGGAGAAGAGGAAGTAAGACCACTGAGGAAGTAAGAGGACTGAGTATAAACCATTAAGTATTAGATAAGTTTTGCTTAAAGGAAGGCAGATAAATGGGGAAATGGAGTCTAGGCTAGTTTTGTTTTGTTTTTAAAATAGAAGACATTATAGTATAATGGTATGGTAATGACAATCCAGCAGAGAGAAAAAAGAATGCAGGAGAGGAGAATGTGGAGAGGAAAAGGGATGAGAACTCATTCACAAGTAGAGAGAGAAGCCTAGAAAGGAACAAAAACAATTTAATCATTTAAAATGGAAGGGAAAGCAGTGATTACGGAAGATGCAAGTCAGCTAGAAGATCTGTTAAAAGGATATTGTGGACATTCTCTTTGGCTTGCTTCCATTTCTTCAGTGAAATTACAAAGATTACCACCTTGTAGTTATTATATTACTCTTTTTTGACAGATGAGAAAACAGAAGCCCAAAGAACTTATGGCCAGGATTCAAATCTGCGTTGTCACCCTAAGTCTCATTTCCCTTATCTCCAAGTGGATATAATAATTCTCTCTCTCAGAAATTTGGGGAAACCAAATGAGTACCTTCAGTTAGCCTAAAATTCCTTTTAACAATTTCCTTTTCTCAATGAGCCACCATTTGTTACTAGGCTCTTGTCTTCTCACTCTTGTGTTAATGGTACTCAACTTTACTGCACCTCTATATTTTATTAGAGGAACTAATATATTTATTAAGTAACTTTTTTTTTTGTTTCTCTTTTTTCTTAGACATGGAAATGCCATTAATAGTAAAATTAAATCTTGCAAGTTGATATTAGTAGTCAATTTTAAATGTTTACTACTTAAATTAAAAAATAAAAGTTTGAAGTTAGGTAACCAATTTTTAGTAAAAATTATATTAAAATAGTTTTTCATTCTTCAAATCAAGCTAGAACTGAGTTCATTTTTCTATTTTTTCATTCAATCCAAGACCATGCTTTAAAGCGATAGTTGGCATGGTAGAAATTTTAGACAATGTAGATAATCTAGACTTGGCAGAAAAACTACAAGCCCTACCATCATATTCTAGGTACAAAAATTTTCTTCAAAAGGTAAGCACTGGCTCAAAAGGAAACATCTCTAGATACATAAAAATTAATCATGAAATAAATCTAAATGCCTACTGATTCAGACCTGCCTGCCTAAATACCCAATTTATTGGTAAGTAAACATTGAGAAAAAGTACACATATATAAGCCAGAATTTTCAAACTAGAAGTCTACTCACCTCTCAGCTAAATGATTCATTAAATCTGATAGTAGTATCAAGGCACTTTCAGATGTCTAAGAGCTCAAAAAATACCTCTTATGCACCCTTTCCCAGAAAAGTTAAGAACACTAAAGACTGTGTACTGAAGGATGTTTACCACCTTAAAACACAGTAGAAAATCAAGAAAGATGAAGACCAAAGATCCAAGAAACAGGATCTAACACAAGAAAGAAGAAAAAGAAATTCCCAAGATGGTGTCAAGAAGTCTCAGTATAACAAAGAATAACCAGTTCAGACCGGAGGAGTCAGTTAAATCCAGGAGAGATGTCTCCAGGAAAAAAATAATGGCACTGATAAATTATGTAAGAGCTTTGATAATATTTTGACAGGCATTTACAGAGTTACCTAGGATAGAAAGACCTGGTCAGATATTCAAGGAAAATGAAGCAAATGAAAGGAAAATAAGAATTATTAATGCCAGAAGAAAAAAACATATTTGTTGGTAGCAAATAATTTACAAAATCATAATAATGAAAACACTAGAAATGAAGCTACCATAATTGAAATAAACAGATACCCAAAAGCAGATAAAAATACTTCAGTTATAATTACTTAGGAAAACGGGAGTAAATACCAGAAGAGACTACAAGAGAGCTGAAAAAGGTTGCCCTTGGTTGTCCACGGTTTGGTGGAGAGTGGAGAGGTGAGGAAGAAACTGAGGGGTTTTTTGTTGTTGTTGTTTTTGTTGATGTTGTTGTTATTTTTTTGCTATTGACCTTAAAGCACAATGTGACCTTTTATAAAACTACATGCGTGCAACATTTTTACAAACATAAATATGAATTTTAAAAGAAAGATATTTATTTATTTGAATTATAGAAGAAAAAACTGCCAATATTTGTACTTTTTATTCCAATGAACTTTAGCATGCAAACACTTCTGAAAAAGGTGTTTTTTGTTTGTTTGTTTGTTTGTTTCCTACAATTCAAACCTAGTTTAAGCCACCTCCTACCCTGGAAAGCCTTTCGTTCTTCCATTCTTTACAGTCCAGCTCAGGCATTAAATGAAAACGCCCTCACATCTCCACTAGCAATTGTACAATCCAGTCTATAGCTTGTCCTCATGTTATCTCTTTTTTTTAGTAGATTTTTTTTTAAGATTTATTTTATTTATTTTTCCCCACCACCCTCATTGTTTGCACTTGCTGTGTCTGTCTTCTTATTTTTCTTTAGGAGGCACCGGGAACTGAAGCCAGGACCTCCAATGTGGAAGGGAGGTGCCTAATCACTTAAGCCACCTCCGTTGCCTGCTTTGTTATGTCTCTCATTATGTTTTTCCTCTTGTGTCTCTTGTTGTGTCAGCTTGCTGCACCTGCTCAATGTCTTCTTTAGGAGGCACCAAGAACCGAACCACAGACCTCCCATGTGGTAGGCGGGAGCTCAATCACTTGAGCCACATCCACGTCCCCTCATGTTATCTTTCTTAGCCTGTTACAACTAGGCTGTAGCCTCCTATCTAATGCGAAATCCTTCCCCTGTGCTTTTTGCCTTTTTGCAAATCTAGTCCTTTTCCTCTGAATTCAACCTCTTACTTTTAGGTGGCATTTTTATTATTATTATTAAAATGCTCTGGTTTCTCAGATATAAAAAGGACCTTCATTTAACTCCTCATATTCTTCCAACTCCTGCCCAATCTTTCCCCTCCATTCACAGCCAAACTTCTCAGAATTGTTCTCCATATTGCCCTCTCCATTTCCTAACCTACCACTCACTCCTCTAATCACTCAATGTGGCTTGCACTCAACCCAATCAAGGGACAAGGAGTTACATGACACAAAATCATAGAGACATTTTCTAGGCCCAAGTTACTTGACCCATTAGCAATATCCAGCCCTGAGGATGCTCCCTCCTCCAAACTTTCTGCCCTCAGCTTCCACAACTCAACCCTTTCCTGCTTTCCTCCTACCTCTTTAACGCTAGGGCTCTTCAAAGCTTAGACTTTAGCTCTCTCTTCTTCTCAAACTCTATTCTCTCCTCTGGCAATCGCATCCATGCCCATGGCTTCAACCGACTTATACCTTTCTCTCTCCAGATCTCTCTCACCAGAGCTCCAAACCTCTCTCACCGTGAGCTCCAAGATGCATATCCAAGTGATTACTTGATATCTACCTCTCCTCTTGGATATTTCAAAGGCAGCTCAAATGTAGTATGCACAAAAATTAAGTTCATAATTTCTTAAAATTTGTTCTGACCCTCCACAAAATACTTAAAACAGGCTGTTTTTTTAATTCTTTTTTTTTTTAAGCAAAACAAAACAAAAATAAAGTTTTTTTAAATGTCTCAATATATTTAGTGGTAAGGGAAAGTAAAGAAATGTATTTTTAAAACATTACTATGATTTAGAAAGGACTATAAATTTGGTGAAAGTAACCAATACCATCTTCAAAGGCACAAAAATTTTAAACAACATGCTTTAGGTTTTAATTTTTTAAAGTTTAATAAAAAAATATACAAAGAATATACTTTTAAATACATGAAAATGCACATTTTAAAAATTATCTGCTCTGAGTTTATTCATATAAACTATAAATATGAGCATTTAAGAATATAAATGACTAGAAATTAAACTCCAAATTGTTAGTTGTATTTATCTCTGGCTAAAGAGATTACAGTTAATTTTTATTTTCCCCTTTGTGCTTTTCTGTATTTTCCATATTTTCCTCACTATACATTTTACATTTAATTGTAAAATTTTTAAGTTTTTTTTTTTTCCCAAGCTATTCATCAAATTTAACTCCAAGAACCACTTCGACCTCAAAGAAAAAAATTAACTGAAGTTCTCAGTGTAACTGCCAGCTTTTTTACAATTACCTTGGAAAGCTATTTCAAATTAAAGCTAATAAGAATACAAAGTTTCACCACTGGGCCTATTTTCTTAAAAGTCTTTTCCAGTAGTGACTAAAAAAAAGGTTTAAGTATAAAGTTCAAGTATTTTCTCTGTACTTTCTTATTTTGCAACATTTAAGGTACACACGATCTATAATAAGATTATTTAAAACACTTCCAACATTTTTCAAAATTGGAGAACTGAGAGTAACAAGAGACTTTCAAGCTCATAGTATAAAATGTTAAGTGATACCGATTAAGTAATTTACATATTTTTAAGAAATAAAACAATTCACATATCCCACATGAATTATGATTCTTAAAACAAGTATCTGATAATATATCATTTTAATTGACTGAAATTTTATTCATGTATTTAATTTATATGCAATAAATAAACCTACAAAAAATGTACTTAGGATATTACAGAATCAGAAAGACCTGAGCCTGGAAGAAAATGTTTCTTTAAAGACCTACAAAAAACAACAAATACCTTCAATTTGCCTAGAAACATATCCAAAGTGCACCAAACATCCACAAACAGTGAATACATGCTTTTCTCCAAGTGATAACTTTGCCAGAACCAGATACTGATCTTCTGATCCACAAACAGAAAGAGACAGGATTTTCCTCTCTATTCCATTTTAAAAATCTTCTAACTCTAACAAAGTAAAAGCAAAAACTGAAACTAAATGTAATCTAAAATGATTTCTAAAACCTCCATTCCCAAATATTGCAAGCTTGAGTCCTGGCACCTAATAAAATTTTATAAATTTTAATCATAAGTGTGGGTATTTAAGCATATTTACTGTATTTACTCTTTAACATTTATGACTATATTCATAACTATCACGTTCAGCAGGGTCCACTTTAACAACACTGTGAAGAAAGCAAACATCTTTCTAGGGATCAGTCTTATTCCCTGGAGATGCCACGTCTTCATGATCATATCCGGACACATACTGCCCTCTAATGTTCTTTCCCCTGCACCCTGGGACAATACAGATAAAAAAACTATCTCCCAAAGTACTCAGTGATTCTAATTTTCTCTATGTCAACTCCCATACCGCTCACAATTATTGGCCACTAGGAAAGTGATAAATTAATCAGAGTTAATATAATAATATATGTTGCTAATAAATCTTTTAACAATTCAATACATTAATCTTCCTAGGAAATACACCTGCAAGCTAACAACTTTTCCCAAAAGGAAAAGTTATGGTCAAAACATAGGGCAGCATAAAGAAAATATTTAAGGAAATCAGGCCTTTATTATTTTATTCTGTTTACTAAATGAAATATATGTAATTTGTATTTGAAAATATTTAAGTAGTTTTCTATCTTGGACTGAGCCACTTGCGATTTTTGGAGCAGTGAAATTTTCTGTAAAGGGCAAGTTTCTGTATTTGGGCCACTATGACTACACACAAACCCTACCTACTAAAACAGACTTTTTCTACATATTTAGATATACTACATGTTGGATTATAACTTCCAAAGCATACTTTTACATGGGAAAAGCTAAAATAACCAAAGCAAATTATGGATTTTAATGTTCACCAACAGCTCTACTGCTCCAAATATCAAATGACCTATGCTAAGCGGTCACTGACATTTGAGGGGGTTTCACTCCATTGTTTCCATGCCAAGGGCACCATGATAATTGAAGATTGTCAGGTTTCCTATTTAACACACACACACACTCTGTCTCTCTCTACAAACAACAAAAACACACAAAACGCACAACCTGATGTAAAAATGCTAGCTACCCGGTTTTCACTCAGGAACCAAAAAAGATTAGAATTTAAAGTAAACTAGTTATTGGTTAACCATCAATAAATACCATTTCATTTATAGATTGCGCGCCATGTGTTATTTTCTTATTAAATACAACTGGATTATACCTAAAACAATTTTTTGTTTTAATTTATATTCCAAAATAAGAACAAATTATAACATAAAAACCTGTGTTACAGGCCACATCACTTTTTTTCTCTTTTGTTCTTTTTATTCAAATCTAAAATCATTCAAATGACTCTGGTTATGAACATAAAGGAATTAAATAGCATAATTTCATTTTTCCATGCCTGAGCTTAACTAGAAATAAAAAGTTAGTAATAAATAAAAAGTTCAAAGGTGTGGTTAGAAATTAATTTGTAAACAATAATTGTACTCTAATATAGGGCATGACATATTAGTTTGTAAAATGGCAAAGCTAAACATTAATTCATATAACAATGAAAGCAAATGGTATAATAACCATTTAATGATTCTTTATTGTTTTCTGAAGAAAAGGATTTTTATTCTCTCACAGACCAGTATTTATGTATGTTTCATGTCCATATACACTCAGAAGATCTTTCTATATCAATATAAAATTTTCTTTGACATTTTATCTCCAAAATATTAACAAAAAGTTGTAAATACCAGTCAATCTACATTTGGTTACAGAAAACATTTCAATATTTCATACTTTTTAATGTATAGCTTCTATGAAATTACCTGATCACAGTCAAAACTTTATTTCCATAAGGAACTTTCACTACATGACCACTCTGCCATGCTAAATATGTGAGAATATTAATTATATTAAATTTGATTTAAATTTATACTATTTCATCATAGTAGCTTCTAGAGGTACATATCAAAATCTACTTAGATTGTAACAACATTTTTATATACAAAACTTAAAAAAGGATGTCTTTGTCTTTACTTAATGTTTAAAAAGTGGATGGGTAAGGTTTTTTTAATTTTTCCTAAATTTAAACGGTTTTTTCAAAAGGCATAATCTTCAAATGCCAATGCACAATTAAAGATTTTGGTATTCCCAAAGTTACTAAAATCTTTACAGACACCTTTTCTTAAGAATAATAAAGTATGATAAAGATACATAATAAGCCTTAAAAAATACCTGAGAGGTCTTGCCTGGGGATTGCCTGCTTCTACATATGGATGTAAATAATCCTTTATGTAGAGATCAGCAGCACTATTAGAATGGGTGCAAATGAGAATCCTGCTGAAATAAATGGTGCAAATAAAAAGAATGATAAAACACAAAACTATTCAAGCAATATAATACCAAAAAAAAAAAAAAAAAAAGCAGTGGCCATCTTAATATTATACATTTCTCTCAAGCAACTCAGTGAGCTCTAATATACGATGCTTTAGAAAATTATATGACTCTTCAAGCTATCAAGGAAGTAAACTCCCAAAAATTACTTTTAAATCTATCATATAAAATATTTAAAAAAAAAGAACCAAAATAACCCTTTAGTTCTAACATATAACACAATTCCTTAGCAAACCTGGAGTTTTAATGGCTATTTAAATACTATCATTCTCTTTGTTGCCAATTTTTAAAAAGACTGAGTTTTAAGAGAACTCAAATTTTAGTGCTTCAGGTTTTCTTATTTGGGTTTTTACTGCTTTTTTACTTTTTTTTATTTTTAAGAGCTGGATGAAAACAGTCTTGGTTAGCCCTCACTTTGCATTTAAAACCAGAATAGAGGTAGTGCCCTGCTAATCAAATATGAACACGCATACCACCATCTCACCTAGTCTCCTGTTGCTGGAGTATGTGTTTAACAGCCTGAGCTAGAGTGAATGTTTTGCCTGTCCCATAGGGTCCGATGATAAGAACAGGAGGCAGCTGTATTGAAAGTGGAGTTGTAATTGCCAGAACAGCCTCTTTTTGTTTTGCATTTAGTCGAGGATCCAACTGTTCATCCCACTGTCTATAGAAAATTTAAAACAAATTAAGTTATTTTAAACACATGCTTCTCATTAACAAACAGTACATCATACACAGGTATGCTAAATTTCACTGAACAATTAAAAGTACTGAAATAGCACAGCATCTATAAAAACAAATCCTTGGGAAGCAGGTGTGGCTCAATCGATAGAGCTCCCGTTTACCATATGGGAGGCCCCGGGTTTGCTTCCCGGGGCCTCCTTGTGAGGGCAGGCCGGCCCGCGCGGCACGGTGGGCTGATGCAGCAAGACCTCACAGCAAGGGGGAGATAAGCAGACACAGAAAAAAACACACAACAAATGGACAAGCAGCAAGTGGGGGATAAATAAATCTTAAAAAAAAAAAAAATCCTTATCTTAAAAATACTTTTTAAAGAGTGAGTGTAGCATGTTTTACTATGTAAATCAAAACTAAAATATCTTTACCTATTCCAAGTACAACAAGATTTTGATAACTAATCTAAAGAAATCACACACTTCTAATGGAGTTGCTGCCCAGTCTATAAAGCACTGAAAAGCTATTTTTTTTTTCCTGGTAATCATGAAGTGGTAGTACTTTCTTATAGCAAAGAAAATGCAAAAAGAAAGCTAACTGAATTTCAAATTCTAACTCATTGAAAGATCTCTTAGAAAGTTTTAAAAAGGGGATGGGGGTGACTTTTATGTCTAAGAGGCATCAAACTTTTACAAAATCTTAAATTAGAAAATAGCAGTTTTTTAAAAAGGAGGGCAAGTGGAAGTGGCTCAAGTGATTGAGCTTCCGCCTACCACATGGGAGGTCCCAGGTTCTGTTCCCAGTGCCTCCTGGAAGAGAGAGCAAGCTGACGCAACAAGACGATGCAACAAGAAGACACAAAGGAAAGACAATGAAAGACACAACAAAACGGAGCTGAGGTGGCTCAAATGATTGAGCGCTTCTCTCCCACATGGGAGATCCCAGGTTCAGTTCCCAGTGACTCCTAAATAGAAGACAAACAGACACAAATAGCACACAGCAAATGGACACAGAGAGCAGACAGCGAGTGCAAACAACAAGGGGTTGGGGGTGGGGAATAAATAAATAAAATAAATCTTAAAAAAAAAAGGAACCAAAAGCCAAAGAATATGAAATGTCTTCTGATATTTTCTCAAACATACACATACATATACACACAATACACATATATCATATTTTTCAGGGTAGAGAACACCTGTCACAGCAGCAAAAAATAGCCACTGTAAAGCAGATCTTACTAGTGTCCCTACTATGACTTGGCTTAGTTTTGAAGACTTAAATGGAAAGCAGATGCAGAAAGGGATAAAAACAATCAACAGCATTCTTTCTCATGGTACAATTAAAATACTACTATGGTAAAAATGATAGGGATGCGAACCAAAATAGGAAGGGTGTGTAAAGAGACTCAGAAAATTTGCAAAGTGCCTGCAAAATAATCCCAAAATAGGATGACACAGTTTAGACAGGAAAATTCCCTCTGCATGAGGATATAGTATACTTTAATTAGAAGCTAGTTATTTATGGAAAATATACTTACATCTTCAGTTTTAAAATTATAACTAATTTATATTACAATTTTAAACAAAATTCTCCTCAAAAAAAATAAAACCTTAGAAAACAAACTTTGATTACACAAGCACTGTATTATTTATTTTTTTCAAATCTAAAATTTTTCAAGTAAGTTAAGGGACACTAGATTTCCTGGAAGCTATTTGTTAAAGTGCAAGCATTTTACTCTGAAGAGTCCCTCGGCACTTACCAGCTTATTTACTCATGACTCTGCTACTAATTTGCAATGCTCCCTCATCTGCAAATGAGGAAATTGCTTTAGGTAATCTCTAAATCTAGATCTAATATCTGGGGCAGACATTGTGGATTCAATACCCCAAAATCATTTACTGCATCCTTCTCCTCTGTCTTCCTGTATTATTGAGACTAGACAGCCAAAATACTCAATTTCCCAGCTGGAGAATGTATCCTACTTCTGGTCACTGAGAAGTAAGAAGTTGTCCCTGGGACTTTATTGTATTTATATAGTCCATTCCATTTATCAATTGTTTCAGTGTAAATAACTGCTCCAGAGCAGATCAGAAGCTTTATCAGTGTCTGTCATCTCAGCAATTTCTGGTCATTGATGATAAACATTTATAGAAAGCCAATGAGTAAAAACAACGGTATTTATTAATTGTACCACCTACGTAATAAAGAAAAGAAGATTTACAATACACATGCCAATAATATCCATCTGACTTTCGCAATTTAAACCAATACAAAAATAAAATCTCTTCAAGTTTATCATGAATAAAATAAAAATTATCTTATCTCCTGAACCAAATTAAAGCCCTCTTTTTTTCCTAGCCTAATGCATTGTTATAATTAATTTATGGTTCATATACTCAAGAATAACTTCCCAATTTCATTTATTTATCCATATTCCATGCTATTTCAAGAAATATTTTAAATGGCTAATGGATTCTGAGTATGTTCCTAGACCCAGATACCTTTTAATTACTATTTAAATTATAGTTGTATGGAGTCTTTTCCAGGTTGAAAATTTTCTGATATTTGACATTTTCTTAATTCTGCTTTTGCAGTTAACATTTGCAGTTAGTAGTATTTGAATATGCTATTTTTTATATAATATAGTTTTCAAAAGTGAGTAATCAAGTAAACTCTTAAAATTTTACAGGTATAGCCTCGCATTTGAAACCCTAATTTTCAACTTTAAATCTGAAATTCTTATTAATTTAAATAATTTGTCAAATATTAATATGAACAAGGCACTGTTGGAAATTCAAAGATGAAGATATGCTCTCTTCCTTTAAAAAGCCCTGTCTAGTAAGAACAGTAGAAATGTACACAACTGACAAAAAATTAATTTGGGAAAAAAGACCAACCCTGCTTAAAAGTACGTAACTGACTGAGCCTAGCACATGGTAGGCACTCAATAAATATGTATTGAAATAATGAAATGGAAGGATCAGGTTCATGTATGTGAAAGAGCGAGTAACTTGAAATGGACAAAGTCTTAAAGGACAAGTAGATTCTTGTCCTTTCAGAGGGAAGAAACCACTTAAAGATAAGGAAGCAAAAAAAGTATAGGACAAACTAAACAAACTTCAAGGTGATTCAATATGGCAAGAACATGGAGATTTAAAGGGAGGAAGAGGGTTTGTCAAGTAGAAAAAGGTAAAAGAAATTTGAAGAGATACTATTGGAAAGCAGAGTCAATGAGACCATATAACAAAACTTTGTATTACACTGTTCAGAATTTCTCTATATATTGAGAAGCCCTCACAGATTTGTGAGCGGGGAAACAGGATTATTTTAGAAAACTAACTTTGGAAGAAATATGTGGGTTGAACTGGAAAATACAGACAGACAACAGGATAGAAGACCAACTAGCAGGCTACTAGAATAGTCCTGGTCTAAATTAAATACTGGCTATGAGAATGTAAAGAGAGGGAAGGACGCAGAGAAGCTGAATAAGATGAGAAGTGACATTATGCCACTGGACTTTTACAATTAGCAGATCACTGATTACTTTCAGAAGAATGAAAAAGGCGTGAATGAATAAGTAAGAATACTGGAAATATGTAGATTATTGTTCCCTCTTAAGATTTTTGGCAGTAAGAGGAAAAAGGGGGATAGGTAAGCAAAAACAAGGTAGAAATAATTTGGTTCTGATTATTTTTGTGTTCTAAGACATATTTTGTCATATTCTCTTTTTAGGGCCAGAAGAAATGGAATGTGAAGGGAGGGGATATATGCCACTACTAGACCTGGCCCATAAAAGTCTCCTACATGATCCTCTGTGTTCATTCTTCCCCTGCCTGTCAGCACAATGTCAACACCCACGGCGACCTTGGAAACCATTCTGTGCAGATATTGGAGCTTCCATCAGTCATGTAACAGAGCCAACACCATTACTGGATTGATACAAGTGATAAATAAACTGGAACTATGTAGAGCCACTGAAATTTAAAAGAAAAAAAGATGGAGTGCACTGAGCATAGACAGAGACCTTGTGAAAAGGATGGAAATAAAGATGCAGCCATACAGCTATTATTGACTTCTATTCTTGAAACAAAACAGAAGTAACTTATTTAATTATGTGTAAAGAAGGGCCAAAGTGAATTTAATCAGAACAATATTTACACAACCATTAACTTGACAGCAATATCTGAAGTAGCAACTTCTATGATACTTTCCATTTTGCTAAATCAAAAAAATGTCTTCTATATTCAAAAATTATTTTAAATTAACCATTTGAACCACTTTAGAAATATTCCTAAATTGCTTGTTATCCTATCAAATTTAAGCTGCTGAGAAAAACAACAGAACTTAAGACTGAGAAAAAGTAAGGAAAATAGATGATGGCCCTCATTTCATTCAACAGATTCTTTTATTTTCTTAACTAATAAAATGTCACCTGAAGAACACAGGCCAACTTTCTCATAAAATTATGCTTGAGTTATTTGGTATAAGTATTCAATTTAATGTTAACATAACTTTGTTTAATGAGGTATCTCCTTTTGTACCTGTTGGGACTCCAAGGTATGGTGGGAGTCATAGTGATGTCTGGAAACAAAACCCCATTGTCCTTGATCCTATCTAGTGCATAATGCATTTCACAGAGGGGTAATCGATTTAACTGAAACTGAAGTTCAACCTGAAACATAAAATAAAAAATTTTAAGAAAGCATCTAAGCAAACATTAATGCTGGCACCTCACTGGAATGCTTTGTGCAAACAACCTTAGAGATTTCTCTGAAGTTTAACCATATTCTAATCATAATTATTATTGCTAATATTTGCCTTGTTTATTTAGTGCCAGGTACTGTAATAAGCACTTTATATGGATTATCTCATTTAATAGTATCAATGATGGATATACTATTGTTATCTTCATTTTACATATAAAGAAACCGAGGTACTTGCAAATTATTTCATTTCTATTATCAAAATACGAAATGTTAGAAATCAAATGTTAGAGGACAATATTAAGGATATGGCTAGAACCGCAATTAATGCAAAACAATTCATTCAACAAAACAGATTCCTCCGCAGGATCTTAAAAGAAATAAGTAACACGATTTTTTTAAAAATTTTGTGTTCAATGTAGTATTTAAATAAAGTTATTATTTAAATATACCTAATATTCATTTACGTACATTTCCTTTATAATTTTTACAAAATATTTTATTTGTGAACCAATTAAATGCCCCTCTCATAACACCCATATTTAATAATATCTGATGTCAATAATGAGCTGAAGAGAGGAAATAAAAAATAATTTAAGCACAAATTGACCAGACAGGTTGAATGTTATGCCTGTTAAAAGTAGGGATGCTGACACAACTTCTATTGAATGCTTCTGTCTCCAATAATGTAAAAATTCAGAGGAATGAACAACTTTATCTTGCTAACATACCACATTTCTCTTTACAAAATCTGACATCTTGTTTAACAAATAAATAACAGAAACTTTATAGTAATCTTTTCTTAATTATTCCTGTGGCTACATATTATTTGCTGCTTTTCTGTTTATTCTGTTTGTAGGTAGTTTTCCTTCCTTTTTTTTTTTTTTTAAACTGAGATATAACTTTCATGTAGCAAAATGCACAAATCTTAAGTGTACAGCTTGTATATTTTACATATGGATATACCTACAATCACCACCCAGATAGGGTTGCCAGATAAAATATGGAATTCCCAGTTACATTTGAATTTCAGATGAACAATAAATAATTTTTTTGGATAAACATTATTTTTATTTGCTAACTCTGGCAACCCTATACCCAGGTCAAGTTATTGAATATTTCTACCATTACAGAAGGCACCTTTATTTCCCTCCCAGTTAAAACCCACCCTCAGAGGAAACCATTATTCTGACCTCTATCACCACAGACCAATTTTGCCTATTTTTGGACTTCATATAAGTGGAATCATGCAGTTTGTACTTTTTGTGTATGCCTGGCTTCTTCCACTCAATATTATGCCTGAGATTTACCCATCATGTTCCATGTAGCAGTAGTCTATTCTTTTTCACTGCTGTGTAGTATTCCGTTGTATGAATACACAACTTCTTTAGACATTATACTGTTCCACAATTTTTTAACTAAAATAAACTTACTCTGATTTCATAAGCATATAACATAATAGAATAAATAATAGTAAGTTCACTCAATAGATTTATATGAACACTGTAAATCTACTGAAACCACCAAAGGAGCTTTCAAACATTCAGGGCACAGTTGAGGTACTAGATAGAGATTATCTAATTTCACCATTTCTATGATGAATACATTTGGTAAAATCAGTAGCACACCTGTGAAATAGTCATCTCTTAAGTGATAAAAACCTTTCCAGTCCCATGACACTATATTAATATGAATGAATAATATTCATGAAATTTTATGTTTAAAAAGAAAAAAGATAAGCCTTTCAGTTATATATGGCAGACTGAACACATGGGTTATCAAAAAACCCATAAAGACAAAGAGAACAGATGTCTGAGGATGGATGATACCTTAGTTTCTTTTTAGCTGTGCTTCCACTGCTGATCTAAAACTCTAATCAGAAAACTAAATCTTCTATAAACTGTTTTAGATGTAGTTAGATTAAAAAGAATCACATTTCTCCATGAGTTACCAGAGGTCCAATTTTCAACCCACCAGTACAACACTTCACAGACAACTACACTTCTGGTTACAGCAGAAAAAGGAAAACCAAATCAAAAAAGATTAACAGGGGAGTGGGTGTAGCTCACTGGTCGAGCACCTGCTCCCCATGTACAAGGTACCAGGTTTAATCCCTGGTACATCCTAAAAAAATAAATAAATAAAAACCAACTGATGAGAATTACAGACAATCATACTTAAGTAGCCATCATTCAAATCATACCTGTGTATCACAATCAGGTCGAAGGTTCAATTCTTCACAGCATTCCCTGGATATCCTTAAAAATATATATTCTTTTGTTTTTTCTTCAATAGTAGCTTCATAAACCTTCTCTTTGGTTCCCTGGGTCTGTACTAACTTCTCTTTAGGGACTGGTAATAAATAAACAGCATTGACTTTGGTCATCACCAGTCGTCCAGCCAAAGTATCTTCAGAAAGTGTTTCAGTCAGCTTAAAGCGACCAAATAGCTGTCCATTCTGAGCATACTTTGCACCTCCAGAAACTCCAGTGAGCATGAAGCTTGCTAGAATCTGCAATTGCACTTTAAGGTTGAACCTAAATCAGAAGTAGAAAACTAGTTTAAATATTTCATAACAAAAACATAAAACCTATAAGAATAAAAACAAAAACAAAACTCAAATAATAAATATATCAAAAATTAAATTTCATATCAATTTTACTCTGTTGAGCTACAAGTTTTATGCAAATTATATGTGGAGAAAACAAATACTTTTTTTTTTTTAGTTACCCAAATTGTTTAATATACTTATATATACATTTTACAGCAGAACTTAAGTCCCAGTTATTCCATCTAAGTGTCTTGCTGAAACAAAACTAAAATGGTTTTCCAAGAAGTTTAAAATATATAGATATATATCAATGGGAGAATTCAATTCACTTTACTTCAAATATTTTTTGAGGTGTTTCGCTCTGGGGGGCCCAGAGGTTAGGAGGCTGGCCTGGGCAGGGCTGTTAGGTTTAGCAAATGAAAATACAGGGCATCCAGTTAAATTTGAATTTCAGAAGATTGGGTCATTTTTTAGTGTGAGTATGTCCTATGACTGCTAAGGGGTGTGGAGTTTTTCCTTTTGGTGTAATTAAATTGTTCTAAAATTTTTTTTAGATGCACAACAATGTGATTATACTAAAAGCCGTTGATTGTACACTTTGGATGGATTGTATGGTATGTGGCTATATCTCAATAAACCTGCTTAAAATATTTAAATATATATATATATTTTTTGAAGATTTATTCTGGGTCAGGTATTTGGGAAAAGAAAGGTATCCTGTTTTCATGGAGCTTACAATCTAGGAGGGGATCTAAGAATGATAGAAGAAAAAGTATTTTACTTTCCTTTGCTGACTCTTAAATTTTTACAAGTTGATTCTAGAAGACCACTTCTAGTGAGAAAAGTCAGTTTCCATCTTTAATTTGAAGAATCATCTACATTCGTGCATGCAAGAAAAATGCAGACATCCTGAGTTGTTTATCCAAGACTTACAGAAACCAAGATTTCCAGCCTAAGAAGACTTAGATTCAGTTTCAGTCTCTTGAAATTTCATTTCTCTGGTATCAAATGACCAACTTCTATTTAGGAATTGTGTTGAGCTACATCATCTTTGATTTTTAGAGGGGGTTGTAGCAGATGTTATGGAGGTACCACTTCTGGTCTGGCACACAGGCTGCTGAAAACCCATGCTTTCCCTCCTCAGTGGATTCCATCTTCAACTAGCCCACCAAAACGGAGAGAGCAACAAACACTTTTTTTAAAGAGAATAAACTCCCACACAGGCTACATAAGGATGCATCCTTAAGTTGTGTTGAAGAATACACAAATTAAAATATATATATATATATCAGTTATTTAGAATGAAATTAAGTGTGATCTTTTAACAGAATGAAATATTATTTATTAATTTACATGAAAGTCTGTCTTAACACATCACTGGGACAATTAAGAGTTTCAGATTGCCTGGAACCAGAAGGAAATGTACTACATTGGAACTATGATGATCTTTTATTAAACTGATCTTCCAAGTAGATCTTACCAAAGAGTCTAATTACGAAATTTCTCTTTCAATAATGTTAATGAATAACATTCAGAAAAATTTTCATTCATGCCTACATCGAGGAAGATCCCATATAGGAATTATGGAAAAAGAAGTTAAAGTCTACATATTAGACAGCGTTGCTGCACTCACTCAAATTTTCATGTGTACACACAAGTATGAGAGAGAATATACTTGCGAAAGCAGCATAGAGAATCAGGATGAATTAACATTATCAAGAAATATGAAGGGAAAGATTTAAACTAACTGACAGC